>PVKZ01002386.1:0-80419 GCA_004027375.1 Macroglossus sobrinus
GGGGGGGGGGGGCAGGGAGGAGGTAGGTACACACAGCCATAGCAACTGAGACCGTAAGGGGGCTGGGTGTACTGTTAAGTAAACGGGAAGTTTAAGCATGGTTCTGGGCTCCCACATCTCCTCTCTTTTTATTTATTGTAGAAATAACCATCTGAATGGGGTAAGCAGGGACCTTAGGCCTCCTTGCTGTAAAAACAATAAATCCAGGCCTCATCTGTTTTGGAGTATTACTTCTGCTAGAGAGGACAGAGATTTCTCTAGACTAGATATACCTTTTTCTAATCTCTATATCCGTATCAATGGATCTTCTCAATTCTGAATAGTGTCTGTTAGAAAAGACAAGAGAGGTTATACCTGTCCCGGCCCCTGCCACCCCAAGTCCTAGGAGCACAGCTAAAGTTACCACAGTGATGGGCTTCTGGTGCTTAAATCTAGGGCTTAATCCTTTCGCGAATATGCAGGGATGGGGAGAAAGGAGAGCCAGGCAGCGGGATTGCAATGCAAACTTTCCCCCCCGCCCCCCGCGGCCGCTACCCCCACGGAGTGATCTCAAAGCGGGTGGGCTGTGCCAGAGCCGATCCCCCCCCGGCGCAGGCAGAGCCCTGGGTAAAATCTTTGAGGGCTGCTCCAATAGCAATACCAAGATGGTGAGCAGAGCCTGTAGGAGAAAGTTTTTCTCCACACTTTAAGACCAGCAATTTGAATTTGGATGACATTTCATCCATTATTATAGTTTTATTATTATTTATTATAATTATTATATTTATTATATTATATAGTATTATTATTATTATACTGACCAGTGCTACTTTTTAAAATCTGATTTTAAAAAGGTTTCAGTCTGAGAGATTAATTGAGAAATATCAGGAAGGCGGACCTTAAGAATGTCATTAATGAGATTCTAGTAAGAAAAGGTTTGAATGGGAACTTTTGCAGGGCCAAAGTAAAAAGAGCTGTAGGGCCATAGGAGGAAACAGCTGATTTTAATTCTTTTATATATTTAAGTTGTAGGCGGCGGTATTTTTGCCCTGCTCTGGTAGAGGAAGGGGCCTTTGTAGGTCTTTTTTTGTTAGTCTTGGTGGTTGACCCTGGGGGGGGCGCAAAGACTGATTCTTGAATCGTTGCTTGTAGAGAAGCTAATTCGGTGGACAATTGAGCAAACTGTTTTTGAAGGTCTAAAACTGCTTTCATTTCTGCTACTTGCGCCGCGAGTTTTTCTTTAGCGTCAGTAAGCGCAGCGGCAGGAAAAGCGGGTGGAAGGAGTGCAGGGACACGAACTCGGGGAGCGTAGCGGGGGCCCAAGCAAGGGGGCCGAAGGGGATCAGTCCAGATTATGGCATCTGGCCGCTTCTTTCTCTAGTTCGGCAGCGTCCCCGGGATCTAAGGGCTCATCATTTGAATTCTTAGATATGATCGGGAAGATTGTTTGCGTGTCTACAAACACAGGTTTTTTAGGGAGAGGAGGATAAAGGCAGCAGGAGGGAGGGGGAGGATTATCTTCTGACATATCTATAACTACTGAGGGGGATTTAGAGGGTCCCTTATCAGGGAGATTTGAGGCGACAGAGGCTGGTCTCGACAGAGGGCGCAAGCAATACTCAGCCACTGACAATAATTGTTGTTTATTTGGATCGTCTGAGGCTGCCTCAAGAATATCGCGGATGAGACCCCAATAGGAAAAGACACTGGCAGGAACCGATTCGGGCCCCTCGCGTTGCAGTCTATCATTTAAATCCCTCCCTACCTTTTGCCATTTCCTTGGATGAATTTCTCGTCCATTAACAATAAACCAGGGGCATACGTTATCAACAAAAATAAAAAATTTAACAAGATCCTTCTTTTTAACTCGAACTCCTCTTTCTCCGAGTGAGGCTTTGAGGTCTTTGATAAAGACCACTTCTTTACTTAATCTAGTTCCCATTTTTAAGGCGGACGAGGGGAAACTCACCAAGGACGAATCACTTTCATGAGCGGTGAAAGCAGTCCTTCAACTAACTTCAGGGGGCCGGCCGGCGAGGGTCTATCTTCGGGGTCCGTCTGTGAAGGATCTGTGCCTCGGGCCCCACGTTGGGCGCCACTTGTCCCGACCCGCGGGACTTAGTTATTCATTCGTGGGGGCGAGGAGGATCCAACCTGAGAAAAACGGGAGAGAAAAGGGAGCGGAGGCAAGACAGTATTCTGATCAAGCCTCGTTTATTGTAGGTAGGGGTAGAGTATATAAAGGGGAGGATTTGCATAATCACGGTTGCCTTGGATATCGGACCGCAGAACATTCCATTTCCTTATATGACCCAAAAATGCAGAAGGGTCCCGGGAGAGGAGGGGGCTGCAAGGTCAGATTAGTTTAAGCAAATGGCTCAAGGGGCCCAGGGCAAGTCAGGGCATGTCAGGGCAACTGACTTTAGGCTGTCTGTCCTATCAGATAGCACAGGGCGAGGCAGACCCTGTCCCAAGGCGAAGTTGCCTAGATCTCAGGTATGAGAGCCTTGATAAGAACGGCTCCCGACATTACTATATGCCGGACACTCTTCTCAGGGTTTTATAGGATTAAAAAACTCAGAACACTCAAAGATGTAGGTGTTCCTTTTATTTTGTTTTAGCACAGAGGACTTAAGTCAGTTGTCACTATTTAGTAACTAGCAGAACCAAGTACTAAACCCAGGAATACAGCCCTGGATTCCTCACTACTATAAAATGGGTTCTTTTCCAGGATTGGGTAATACTATTAGACATAGCATTCCCCCCCCCACACACATATACCCTGAGGGAAAGGCTATTTTGAGTACTTAGCATGGAGGAGATGTCAGAATTATTCTTCAGTACATTTGTTTATTTAGCTTGTCAGGGGAGGGAATTTATAGAAAAGCACGATTAATCAGCATCTCTGCCATTATATAAAGCAGAGCCCTATATTAACATCACTATCTATTAAAATAAAATTAAAGAATGAAGAGAAGAGTCTGGCTCACAAAAAGAAAAAAAAAGTCATTCGTGTAAATTAGAAATTTACAATTATAATAAAGCCAGCAATCTCTGAATACAGACACAAATCCGAATTCTATAAGGGATTCTTCTCCAACACCCCTTTCTAATGCAAGGGTCAGATAATGTATATTGGCAAAGCCTCTGAAGGGGCAGATCCTGGGGCAGCTTAGTAGTGTTGCTGACTAAGGAGATAATTCCAGTGACAAGAAAGTTAATCCTTAAACTAGTGCCAATAAGATTTGTTGTTCTTGTGCATGCTCTTAGAGCCTGTGGACTAATTTCATTTTGACTAAGGTGCTTTTTAAAGTAATATTAAAAAAAATCAAACAGACTTTTTTAGTTAGAACACGTGTCCTATGTAAATACTTTACCCTATTTCTTGCAAATACTAAATTATAAAGGATTCTAAGGGCATTTGAAAGGAATTCACATAATCTCCCAATAGAAACTAGAGAGGTGTTGAAATGCCCAAGAAATATTTTCAGAATTTTCAGCAATTTGTCTTATTATTCAAATTCCAATTTTAATAAAATGTTTTGCAGGAAAGACATGGCTCTGTTTTTAAGGCAAGCTTCATTAATTTTAAAATATTAGAATAAAAAATTGTTAAATATTATAAAATATTTTTGTATGCTTTATCATAGATTAAAGAATTTTAAATTTAAAAAGATTTCAAAAAAGGAAAAAGTTAAGAAAGGAATAAATTTTGCTGAAGCAAGCCTATGGGATAAGCAAAATGCATATATATAATCAATAAATACTTATAATGTGTAAGCTGTAAGTACAGTTTATGAGTCAAAAAGTTTCTTTAGAACTAAGCATCAAACAAAAGTAGCCTAAAAAGAAGGACAATATAAAATGAAGTGTGAAATAAGAACTAGGACTGCCCAAGAAGCATGTAAGAATAAAACCGAAAGACTACAACTAAATTTTATGAACTAGAAATTATCCATCCATAGCAAAAAGCAGCAATATAAGAGATCTGTTTTAGCTAAGATTACTAGTGGTCAGTTTGGTAAGAGCATGTTTAGAAAAAAGTTATATCCTCTACTAAAATAAAGTAAGCTTCCTTCATCTAATAATTCTGGTTAGTTTTTACAAAAATTTAAACCAACCTAACAATTTTAATCACTCTTTCCCCTGATAGCTCTTTAAATACTTGAGACAGCTATCAAGTAATCCTTTAGTTATTTCTTTGTCAAACATTTTCTTGTGTTCATATATTTTTGGAAGGACAATTTTCAGACATAAAAAAAAACAGGAAAAAAGTTACTATTTTTTGTAATAGTTATAGGCTTTGCATATTTTTTATTGTAACCAATAAAAATTTGTCTAAAGATAAGTTTCATGTTCAAGAAAATTGAAAATCATTTGTGATCTTTTTCTATATATTAGATACACAATAAAATGATCATATTTAAATGTTAGACTATGTGTAACTTTTAATTTAGTAAATATTTACTTTCTGAAAAATGTCACAGAAGTGAAAATTGCTTGGGATAAGGAAAAGAAATAAACAATTTTCTGCCACTCATGAAATTATAATCTAATGCAGAAGGCAGACTACGATGAATGCTAAAGATTATGACAGAGAATCAGGTTGCTTTAGGGATAAAAATTAAGGAAATGCAAACTAGTCTGGGGCAATAAGGGTAAGGGATATATCAGGAGATTTTTTTTTTAAATTATTTCTTTAATGGTGACATTGGTTAACGAAATCCAATAAGTTCCATCTGTACACTTTAACAGTAAGGCATAGTTAGATTTCTTTCTGTCACCACATATTTGACCCCCTTTACCCATCTACCTTCCCTCTTCCCCCTTCTCCCTATCCTCTGATAACCACTAGTCCATAGTCCATGTCTATGAGTTTCTGTTTGTTTGTCTTGTCTGTTTGTTCCTTTTAGGTTTATATCCCACATATAAATGATATCAAGTGATTTTCAACTCTTCTGTCTGGATTATTTCGCTTAGCATGATTATCTTGAGGTCCATCCATGTTGTCACAAATGGCAATATTTCATCTCTTCTTATGGCTGAGTAATAGTCTATTATTTATATGAACCACAGTTTCTTTAGCCAATCATCTATCGTAGGATATTTTGGTTGCTTCCGTGTCCTGGTCACCATGAATAATGCTGCTATGAACATTGGTGTGCAAATATCTTTTCAGATTTGGATTTTCAAGTCTTTGAGGTAAATACCCAGTAGAGGGATTGCTGGATCATATGATAGATCAATTCTTAGTTTTTTTGAGGAAACTCCATACTGTTTTTCATAGTGGTTATACCAATTTGCAGTCCCACCATCAGTGTGTGAGTGTTCCTTTTTCTCTGCATCCTCTCCAACACTTGATATTACCTGTCCTGTTGATAATAGCGATTCTAATAAATGTAAGATGGCATCTCATTGTGGTTTTAATTTTTATTTCTCTAATAGTGAGTGATGTTGAGCATCTTTTCATATCAGAAGATTCTTGAGCCATGAATATGAACTTTCTAAGTGAATAAAGATGGATGAGGAGTTAAGGGTTGTTCAAGTTAAAAGAAATTCCACATATAAAGATAAGGTATATGTATATAATAGAGGGGAAATATCGTAGTAAATTCCAAGCAGTTTGTTTTGTAAAACTAAATAGTGATTTTCATAAGCAACAAGCAGCAAGAAGTAATGCCTAAACAGAGGTCAAGTAATGAAGTAACAGGTATGCAATAATAAAATATTTGGAATTTTACGAGTAAACCATGAAGGGCTATAGAAAGAAAAGTAACTGGAAAGAGAAAGTGTAATAAAAATGTTTACTCTGAGAGCATCTCACGGAATAGGTGGATTGGTAGAAGGCTATTTATCCTAGAGGCATGAAAAAAACATTGAAAGCCTTTCTAGATAATCCACACTAATATGAATTATAACTAGCATATAGGCAATGGAAATACAGAAGTGAGCTATTCAAGAGAAATTTAAAATTGACAAAATTTTATTAATAGGATAGGAAGATGAAGATGAAAGTGATTCCATGTTTTCTCCTTTGGTCATGCATTTTCTTGAAATGTAATATAGGTTGATGAAGTTTACAGGGTAACTGGTGAATTATAATTTAGACGTTGGAGTTTTCCTGTATTGGAAAGACAGTATAGTGAAACCTTGATTATATGGAAACCTTGGTTATATGGAAAACTTGGTTCAGGACATAGGTCTGGACTGAAAATAAAAATTGGAGAATATCAGCATGTGGGCAGGACTCAAACTATGAGAGAACATAAGCTTTTTCTCACCAATAACTTACAGGTGAAGAGAAGAAAATTGAAGCTAAAACACTATAAAACATTATACATTTTAAAAGCGTAGAATAAAAGAAGCTCAATGAAGAGAAGTGGTCGGAGAGAAAAGAGAGAAACTTAGAAAGAATAGTTAGTGTGGAATCCGAAGTACATGGGTGTTTCAAAAGGAGAGCGTAAGCAATCGTTTCAAGTCTCTCAAAGAAGACAAATACAATTAAATCTTGAATCATCTTTATTGACCAGGGTAAATTTTGAAAGATTGGTGATCATCTTTAAAAAAATTTTAGTAAAATAATATATGGCCGGTTTTCAGGCATTATTGAGATATGAAGTAGTAAAATAGTGTATAATAGTGTTCTAAATTTAAGGACAAGTGATAAAAATGCTACTGCATAAAGGTATACCTTCTCCAAGGCCTTACAAGGTTGTATAAACTGGGCAAATTTGTTGTTTATTTTATAAGGTATAATTCATATATAAGGATATATATTAAGAAAAATAAGATGAAATAAGATGTCTTATAGAAAAAAAACAAATATTTGAGATTTTTTACTTTTAATAATAAATTACTAAGAGCATAAAAAAATATCATTGATTGAGCCCTTCCTTATTTATGGCATTATTCTGATCTCACAGCAAACCCATGATTCCCTTTTTACTCTCGATTTGAGAGCCAAAACAATCAGATGATCAACAGCCATCTTAAACCAGATCAGATTGACCACTCAGCAATTCCATCCATTTTTCTGTTTTAAACTTTGAACAAACAGTGATATAGAGCTAAATCTCCTTTCATTGATATTGATTTGGTAAACTGTTTTCAAAGCAAGGTGAATGTTTTTAAATTAAATTTAAGTCTTAAAATAATGGTTTTTTACCCTCAAATAAACAGTTAATTGATTTTAAAGTCTTTTCTTTGTGGCTTGAATTATTGCAAAATTATATTTATCCTTATGCAGAAAAAAACTCAATGTCACTACGATATCAGAAAATAGAGGCTGAAACATTAACAAAAAAGTCTTTTGTAAATGTCCTTACAGCTAATTTTTCTCTTTGGATGTGAGTTGTTTCTGTGGTAATCATTAAGCAATCTATGTCAGTAACTAAAACAGGTGACAGGGGCAGAAAATGTTCTTTCTCCTCTGCAGTCTTTCTTTGAAGGCAGATGAGCCACAGGCTTTCTGAAAGGATTGTGGGTGTTAAAAGAAATTTAGTTACGTAGTTTATTGTCAGACTTACTTCTTCTTTCATACACTGGCTGGCCCATTTACATTTGGCATTCATGACTCAAAGAAATAATTGTGAAACATTGTAAAAAACAAGTCACCAAAAAAGCTGCAAACTCTTGGTATTCTTATTTCTCAGATAATAATAATCAAATTCAATAACATAGATATGTATAATCTAATAAATATGACAGTTCATACTAAAAGTAATGTATTAGCTTTAAAAATGTGTCAACCTATGTATTTCTTATTCTTAATAATAAATAACACAGATAAATTGAGGCTTGTTTTTACATTTTCACTGTAGACTCAATATAATATATTTTAAATATTAAAGTGGTATTTGGCAAAGTGCTGTAATTTAAAAGCCGAATCAGTAGACATAGAAGCAAGAAGCAAGTCAGATTTATTAGACAGATATCACATATGAGTGTAACAAAAATACATCCATCTCCGGATTTTAGTTTATGGGTAACAATTTTGAGTATCATTAAGCAGTAATGATTAGTGGACAATGTAAGGATTGATTTGAGGTTGATTAATACTTAAAAGTAAGAGGTTTTGAGTTAAAGTTAATTTTTAAGTCATCAGAACTTTATATGCAACCAATATTTAACCCAAACTAAAATCATTTTTAATCTTCGAATTTGTCTGTGAACTTTGCTTATTATGAATAGACAAATGCAATCAATTGCATTTGAAGTATTATAGAAAAATTATATAGCCAAATACAGGATTTGATTACATATGAAAATTTAAAAGTTATTACGTATTGTTTTTAGGAGTAGCAAAACTTTGCATTGTGACTAAGTTACTTAAGTCACAATACTCAATTGCCTTCTCTTATGGTTTTGAGTAACATAACATTCTGAACAACAGTTCGATTTTAGTTAATTATATGATATTATATTTTCTTTGTAAATGGTGAGTATTTTGAGGATGGGCTCTGTGTCAATTATTAGGCTATTGTATTTCAACTTCAAACCTACTTTTTTATTCCTTTGTGATACTGTGGCTGATACCCTATAAATTACATTCCTCCTTTCTCAGCTACCTTCTAGATAGATTATATTAGCAGGGAACTGGAGGAAGATTGGAAAGTAAAAGGAGAGGAGGAGGAACTACTTTCTGTTTTAGTCATGCTAGGAATGACCTTCACTCTTGGTTCAGCCTCCAGTGTATTTTGGCACTCCTAGAGCTACCCTCATTTCACTCCTCAGAGGTATTAACAGCTACAGAGCAGTCTCCTCTCCTTAGAAGTCTGACCTTTGGCTCTGTGACATCATTTCTCTTGGCACCAGCAGAAACTAAGCTACAGTCTCTCCTAAGAAGTTTCAGTCTCGGCTCCAAAAGGAAAGATCTTACCTTTTATTCAGTCTCAAGAGTTGTAGCTGCTTCTCACTATTTTTTGTTACCTCTTATTTCCCATTTTGCTCTTTTAGTTTCCCAGCACTCACATCTCTGCTCCCTGTAGTAAGTACTTTCTATTAAAAACCTAATGTGCTGACTATCTTGCTCACTAGACTAATCGATACACAGCACATATTTGTTCTTATTTATATTCACAGTACCTAGAACCATTTTTGGAATATAGAAAGTACTTACTAGTTGTTGAATAAATGTTTATTTGTATTCTTAAGATAATTAGTGAAATATGTAAGAAAATGGTATGAATACATACAGAAAAATAGATGCTTACTGCTTTCTGTCTGGTGCTCTCGCTCTTTCTTCCTTCTTTCCTGCCTTTATTTCTTTTTTCCTTCTTTCTTTTTATTATATTACTTAAATCCCTAGAGCAACTAGAAAGCAAATACAATCATTCCATATTTTACAGGCAAATAAACTGAGAGAAAATTAAAGTGACTTGTTTAAATGAGAAATCCACTAAATGGTAATGAAGGATTTGCACTATATAGGTCTAAAGTTTGAACAGATTTTATCACATCACATTGATGGTATATTAACCAAATAATAAAAAATAATATAGTAGTGGGAGAAAATCCTCCTTTTCTGTACTCGCTAGAAGATGCCATTTAGTATTAAAAACATCTTTCTGTTTTATTTTAATGCCTGGGATTTGGTTGTCAAGTTTTGGTAAGAATTAATGTTCTTAATATCTACTTCTATTTAAAAATTAGAAACCTAATATTCAAATATAATTGAAATGGGTATGTGCTTCTGCTAAATTGGCTACTAAGGTCACACCACCATTTATGCTGAGATTTAAAAAAAATAAATATTGCTATATTTACCATTCCTTATCTTGTCTTTGGTTTTACAGAGAAAGGAAGAAATCTGTTTTGAAGTCTTTTCTATATGTAAATACTGAGTTGAATCGCAACCCCCAAAACTATGCCCTGTTGTATGACTACTTCTGTGTAAAACTGTTTTATTAGTAATTTGAATTTTTAAACATTTCTTAAGCTATATAGTGTTTAAACACACATGTAATTTCTATATTTAAGTGTGGTTGCTAATGTTTTTAATATCTAATTATAGATTTACCATTATACAGCTCATTCCATAGAACTTTAAAAAATATTTATTATATATATACTCACTGTATTCCAGGCACTGGAATCTAGGTATATAATAATAAAGACACAGCCTTTGCCCTCAGGGAGCCTACAATTTTCCAATCATACTAAACATTACTAAATTAAATAATAAGAAAAATATATAGGGAAGAACACAGGGTCTTTATAAAAGAGAATGTAAATATAAATATCATGGACAGGCCCTTGGTCATGGCCTAGGTTTTTATTTAGAAAAAAAATAGAGCCTCTGAAACATTTTTAGTCATCACCAGAATGAGTCCTCTGTGGGCCAACTGATAGGAACTTCTTGAGAATAGTTATGTGACCTAGCACAACAAAGATATGAAACTTTTATTAAGTGGATAAAGTGAAATAGATTAGGTAAATGGAAAGGATACCTAAGCACAATTGGCTTAACTAATTCTCATGAGGTTAAGGTCTTTTGAACAATTAAGTACCCAAGGGATCAGAATCTATCACTAGGATGAAAACTCTGAAGATGAATATCTTAGTATGAACTAGACAAGTTCCCAGAGCAAGCTATTTAGAATTCTGCATTCTTTCTGTCTAAATATTCCTCTGACCTAAAAGACTGGAGTCTCTGTATCCTGTTTCTTCTTCTGCTAGCTGTGAACATAACTGATACGAACTTTCTGACCTAATCTGTATCTGGTTCTAAGTACTGCCTCTCTCGATAATTTGTCCAGTCTGACTTAAATCAAATAGATTCATCAAAGCCCAGTCTCACAGTTCTCAAAAGGTAGGAGAAGTATAGCATGTTTCTGTTTTCAGTGGTACTCATTTTCAGGCTAAAATTTCTCATTTGTTTGATACTGTTTTAATTTGGAATTTATTTTTAGCCTAAGACTTCAAACAAATTTTTCACAAAGAACATTTTGTATGTTATGTATTCTGCATCTGTGTCTACCATTTTGTTGTTTTCACATACAAATGACAAGTAGTATGGATACAGAATTCTGTTGCACTTTTTCCTTTACTCTTCTTTAAATTTTGTTTCATTATGTTGTACCATTCAAGATTGCATGAGAGAAGTTGAAGGCAAATCTAATTTTGCTCTTTTTTACATTGTATTTTAATTCTTCAGATTATTGTGAAATTTTTTCTCATTCCTGGTAAAGTTAAAAACTCCACTGAAGTTTATTTGTTTGTTTGTTTGTTTTTAGTTTGGATTTGTTTTCACTAAGATTTCCTAAAACATGACTCAGGCTCTGCATTTTCATGGTATGGTCATTTTTTTCTTTTTTCATCAGTAATGTCTCCTTTTGTTATTTCTTAATTATCCCTACTTCCCTATGTCTCGCCTTTTCTCTCATTGTGAACATTACTTTATTCTTTTTATTTAAGTTCTTAGACTATTTTTCTGATATATCTTCTACTACTGTAATTTTATCTTCTGTGGCATTCACAGTTCTACCTAATGCTGTCATTGTGATTTTTAATCCAGACATCATTGTTTTTCTCTACTTGAAATTTTTTCTGACTGCATAATATTTCATTTCATTATATATATTTCAGCTTCATTTATGCAACATCTTGTCAAATATTGTTGAGAACACAAGTCTAATATATTCTTTTTTAAGAGAAATTTAGTTCAAATGGATACTCTTTAGTTTCCTAAAGTGGGTCCTATCTTTCTGAACCCCAGAATCTTTCCTAAGACATTGTGATTTTTTCCCTTTGTTTACACATCTTTAAAAGAGTTTTACTGACTCACCCTTTATTTTCTATATGTCTTTGATCCAAGGCATACTGAAGCTGGGCTCTCTGAGTTCTATGACTCAGATCACTTTATTATTTTTGTTAATAGGACCTTGGAGTTGTAAAATTCTTACCTATATATTGAGTTGTTGTTGTTGTTGTTGTTGCTGTTGTTGTTGTTTATTTTTAATGAAATAGCCTGGTAGGATGAGGGGGTAAGGATTAGAAAGAAAGATGAAATAATATTCAAAGTAAGGGATTTCATCTTTGTGACATAGACATGGAACAAACATCAGTTGAAAAATATTCACTTTCTATTCTTAGATTATAGAATTAGGACATATCTGGCAGCTAGAGGTAAAAGTACATTGTGGAATGGACGTAGCTGAATACTAGATGCCAGCATTTTGTCATAGTTTGCTTTGATAACCCACCATATTTATATACCCAAAGCATGAAACAAATTGTTCTACAGTTTAAGCTTAAGTTCACAAATGGAGGGCAAGTTTATTTTTCAGGTGAGGAATGGCAAACTAACTTGATTGCAGTCTCTTCAATAATAAAATATTATTAATAAAAATATTAGTTAACTTTGCTGTAGGTTAATGTTTCTCACTAGTTTCCATAATGCACCTGATAAATCCATTAATTTTAATTATACTGAGACCTTAGTCCTCAGTAAATCAAACCTTAAAAACCAAATTCATTTGACTATATCATAGTTATCTTTTGTCTAAACAATAAATAGATTGAGCTTTCATATAAGCTATGAAAAAATGCTCCCATATAAAATTAGTTTTCACAGAACTTAAAAAATAAGAAAGGAAGATATAAATATTCTTGTTTTTGGTGTAGAGTTTTTATTTACCCATTTAAAAAGAGATGCATTAATAATTTCCATTCTTATTATTTATGGGACTTTATTCCAATGTGACTTTAAAACCCCACTGTACATTCCTATGTAAAGTAGGTTAAAGCATAAAATTTATTCACTTAAATTCTTTTATAAAGTGAACACCTGTAGTTGTTTGTTTAGGCAACAGTATAACCCTCAGATATTCAAATTAATTTTGTTCTGTAAACATGATCTACCAATTTTGGAATAATGAAGTGTAGGAAAGATCAATTTGTAAAAGATAGGCTGAAAGAAGTGATGGCACTACAATTATCCTCCCTCGACTTTAATTTCATTTTATTGAGTTTAACAATGTGAAGGTGAAAGAGTAACTGTATTTTTGTTGCCAACATCTATATAATTTCAAATTCCCAGAGCATGGTATTACATTTAAAAACTATAGTAATTATATTAGTAATGGAAGTGTATTATCCAAGCCATCATCACCTTCTTTTATACATTGGGAACATCAGCTAAAATTGTTTGAAACTAATTCTTTAACTCATTCTGACTTTGTTATTTTTTCGCTATGCCTTCCTAATGAACTAAATATTTCATTTTCTTTTTTTATATCTCATCTTTTAAAATACATATTTCAAGTGGTTTATAAAATGTATATAATTACAAGAAAACAATAGGAATCAGAAGAAAGGGAAAAAGGAGAAAATATAAGATGAAACTGGGGTTTAGAAGTCAAAATTCATGTTGTATAAACTTTTCACAGATTGAGATTCTAAGCAGTTTTTTTTAAGTCAAGTGAAATTAAAAAACAGAACAGTTTTATCAGTGTTTCTTATAATTCTCTATTGATGAGTGATCATACAGGTTTAGCGTCAGAGGCAAAAAAAAATTATTTCAAGTCTCATGTTTATCTTAAAGAGTCTAGAAATTTTGTTTTCTCCTTCAAAATATATACAGCTTTGTTTTAACATTTTACATTTTTCAAATTATTACCCATGGAGAAAACAAATTAAAATTCCCATCATGTTATCTATTATTTTGCCTTCTCCTGCTGTATTATCACATGTTCTACTTTTATAAAAACAATACATGGTTCAAAATGTCTATAAAATTAAAAGTAAATTAGTTGCATAAGAAGTATACTATTTTTTTAGTCATGAGGCCCAAGATAAGTTTTCTTAAGAGATTTCACTTTTTAAAAATGCATGTGAAAAAAGACTTCCAAATATACCAATGCTAGAAATGGAAGATATTATAATAGTGATCTGTATCAACATTAATATAAACATCATTAGTTTATATAACCCTTATGTTATTTGACACACTACTGATTCCTATCGTGGAGCAAAGTCCAAGAATAGGTCAATAAAGTTTGCAAACTATTTTATGTGGTCTCTGAAAGATTATTCCACCAGGATACATATGTATGTGCATATATATGTATGTATGTGTATATATATTTCACACTAAACAATAGATAAATAGTAGAAAGTCACCTGATCCTAATATACAATATTAAAAAGTAATCAATAGGGAACTTAAGTAGCAATCTGCATGAACCAAATCTTTATGGCATGGTTTTGAATAGAATTTTTATATTATCCATTTGGGTCATTAGATTGTAGTGCTAACAAAATCATAATATTAGATCCACTTCTTATATAGATCAGCTTGCCTATAGATATTTAATATCTGTAGGCAATTCCCCTATATTTTAACCAACTTGTTTGTTAATCAAATTTGTTTGTTAACCTGCATTTTCAAGGCTCCTAGATGAAGAATTCATATCTCTCAGTAAATATATTACTACTAGAAAAAGAAAATACTGTTGGCATATAAGAATGTTGTGCTCATAGTGATTATTCTCATAATAAAAATGACAGCACTGTGATTGTATTGTTGATAATGGAAATAAATTAATAATAATGAAGACAATCATCATTAAATCATCCATTACCTATGACAAATAATAAATCATTCATTACCTATGGTAAATAGTCATTAAATCATTTATTACTTATGGAAAATATTTCTCCTTATGCTATTTAGATTCATACTTATGTTTAGAAAGGAAAGTATTCCTTTTTAAGAGTTTCAATGAGTAATTAGCAAAAAAAAAAAAAGAATAAATTATATATTGGAAGTATTAGATACAGCACTTATAGAGTGTTACCAAAATAAATCACTTCCTGGAAACCCTTGACTCTATTGTTTATAGAGAAAGCTCATGAATACATTTATGATGTTTATTTCAGAGTAAGATATGAGACTACTTATAATACTCAGTTGTGCAACTTGTGACCAAATTTGCAAGTTAACAGTAAAATTAATGTCACGTCCAAAGTTTGATAAGAGGGATTCAAGGAAGGTCCTGGCCCTTCATTCTTTCTCAGTTTGAAAAATATATATCTTAATCACTATCATTATTGATTGATTTGTTAATTTTTAAGACTTAAGCCATATAGAATGTATTAAAAGATTTATATATGTATATTAAAATGCAACATTCTACTGAAGTGAAATACCTTCCTTCTCCACTTATTGAATTGGTTTTACTTTTCTCTCCCTAACATTTCTTGCCACCTCACATTAAATTATATGTTTTGTTTATCTTTTGTATCACCTAGAGAAAGAAAAATATAGAAATGTAATGTGTCTTGTACACTGCTCTATTTCTAGCACTTAGGACACTGTCTGGCACACGATATGTGTTTACTATATATATTTTCGTAGAAACAGGTATACCTTAAAAGCATAGTTTAAAGCTAACTTTAAACTATGAGGCATAAGATTACCAAAACTAAACTTTTTCCCTGACCCTTGGTTGATAAATTTGGTAATAAATATGTTTGTGGCACACTAGATACAAATATATATAAACTCTGCCTCAAAGAAGTGAAAATGCTCACTTCAATGGCTTTACAATTACCTGTATTGTACTGTATAATTAATCCATATCTTCATGTGTCACTGTTAAACCAGCTCTCTTTCAGAACATTTTGTCTTGATCTTCCTTATTGTTTTCTCTCCTTTCTTCCACCAAGTTTGAATGCATCCATTAATTCTGTTTACCATCTTTTTTTTTTCTTTTTTTTTCATATCTCTGAGCAACAGCTTTCTGCAGATGACTCCTAAGTTACATCTGCAATTCCACATTCTCAAATACAATCCTTACATTTTCATCTGCCTAGTTGGACACCCACACATTATTTTCTCATTCTACTTCTTAGACTCAACCTATCTAAAACTAATTCAGTCACCTTCCTCTTTAAACACTTACCTTCTCTTCTGCTGTCAAGTCTATTTCTATTTCTCCAGTCTTTAGATGACAACCTTGGAGTAATAGTTCTTTCCACCCCGCTGCTTGCATAGAGTAAAGCCTCAATTCTGGTTAATTATGTCTTCATCATGCCTCCTCTTCTGTGTCTCATTTGGCCCTTCTTGCCACCATCCTGAATCAGGGGCCATTTTTTCAAATTGTGACTTTTCCATTGGCTTCCTTGTCCCAGATATCACTACCTTTGAAATTAAGAGATCAGTCTTACTTTCATATATGCTGATGACACATCATTCCTCCCTCACCCTGTTATAGTCAAATTTTCCTAAAATTTACCCCAATCTGCCTTTTCTAGGTTTACATTCTATTACTCATATATGATTCAGAAAATGTTCCAAATACCCCTCAAACATGCCACTTCTTTCCCCATCTTTTCATATTTATTCAAGACATTTATTTTTTTCTTTTAGCTTGCCAATTGACATCCTACCCATTCTTTGAGATGTTAGTCTGTGTTTACTACCAGCACTTATAATACCAAATATTTGGGTTTCCCACACTAAGAAATTCTTCAGTTCTTTGCAGACACCAAGTGGGTGTCCTACAATTTAATTAAATTCTGACGCTATTCAGAGTTAGCACAGATACCACAGGTTAAGCATTCAGTCCCACAAGCCACTCCCAATTCAGATGCCGGTCTCAAATCCCAGGTTGTTACCTGTACTTTTTACCTAACAGTTATAAATTGAGGTTTCTTACAACCCCCTTCTCAGGTCTGATAATTTGCTATAACAACTCACAGAGCCCAGGGAAACACTTTATATACCTTTTCCAATTTACTATAAAGCATGCAAATGAACAAACATGAAGAAGTACATAAGGCAAGGTCCAGCAAAAGGGCTTCTGTCCTTGTGGAGATGATGCGCACCACTCTCCCAGCACGTGGTTGAGTTAACCAATTCAGAAGCTCTCCCAACCTCAGAGTTTACAGGTTTTAAAGAAGGTTTTATTATAGAGGCATAATTGATTAAATTATTGACAAGTGGTGATTAATTTAATCTCCATCCTTTTTTCCCTCTTTAAAGGTTAGCAGGTTGTGCTGCAAGTTACAACCCTCTACTCATGCCTGGGTCTTTTTGGTGACTAGCCCCCATCCTGAAGCTACATAGGTACCTCTAGCCACCAAGTATCTCATTAGCATACAAAAGTACACTCATCATTCCAGAAATTCCAAGGGTCTCAGAAGCTCTTGTGTCAGGAACCAGGGACTGAGGCCAAATATTATAACAAAAGATGTTCCTATCACCCCTATCACTCAAGAAATTCCAAATGTTTTCAAATCTTTTGTGCCAAGAACCAAGGATGAAGACCAAATACATATTTCTTATTATACCACTGCATCACAGTGACTCACTCAAATGCCATCATTGCAATGATGCCCTCTATGATTTCTCAAACCCAACATATTCATTGTATTTTCTAAACCACTTCAGTGCCCTGAAATAGTTCTCTTTCACAAATGCTTTAGAATAGTTGTTGTTTGTATCTTGCTTCTCCTCCTGAAATGCAAACTTTCTATCCAATGACTATATGGTACATTATATATCACAATCGCCCTCGATGTCCTTAATAATTAGAATACCAACAGATATTTGTCAAATAAATGAATGCTTGATATAAAGCATACTTACTGAATTGCTCAAAAGGTCATAACAGACAAAAAGAAAAAAAAGAGAAAGGTCTGTGAAATAGGTCTATGAAGACAAAACGTAAGAGAGAAGTCAGATACTGAAAATTATCTGAGCCTGAACAAGTCACTTTTCCATTCTGAATGCAGGTTACTTTCTTGTAAAGTAAAAAGTTGGCCTAGATGATCGCTAAGGTTCCCAGCTCTCACATTCTATAATTTCACGATTCACTAGAGACTGTCATAACTCAATGCAAACAGTAGGACATGCCTCCAGCTCCTGGCTGCACTGTTCACTTTTTTCAGTCCTCTCCAGCTATGCTCCTATAGACAGAAAATCAAAGTGATAAAGTAGTTTAATTCAATATGCAAATTAGCATAGTTCAGAGCCTAAAAGAAATCATGCTGTGGGTAGGTAAAGAAAATTGGAAAGATGATCCACAACTTTACAATGCATTGGAGTAAATAATTTTCTCATATATTAGATATATAATCTCTTATTAGTCAAAGTGAAGAAAAATAGGTTAGGAAATTATTTGAATATGTATATATATTATATAAACAAATACATACATATGCCCTCATTGTGATTTTATTATTGTTCACTATATGCTTTATAAAATAACTAAGTATAACAGTTTTGGTCCCAGTTTTTACATATGCCTTCACAGTAATTGACATCTGTCATTTTATATGAAAGCTTAGTTTTATTACATTGAAGGAAAATGCTGAGTTGATGGGGTGGTGATTTGCTGTTACTCTGTTCCAAAAAGACTCTGATTGATCATCATTCAAAGCATAACAAGGCTTCTTAGTCATTAGGCTTTAACAAATCCCCAAACCTGCCTTGAGTTTCTTATAAAGGCATTTGAAACTTTTAATGCTAGGTACATTACAATATCACAAAACAAAGCTCAGTGAGCTTCATTATTTCATTCCAGCAACTCTTACCTTCATTATTTTACATTTCCTTAGAGACATGCATATTTGGAACATTTTTTTCTACTTCAGGTTTGTATTTTTCCATGTGCAAAAGATTACATTTCACTGTTTACTCAGTTGTATAAGCCAAATTTCTAGATTTATCCTTGATTCCTTTTCTTTTAAATTATACTTGCAATAAAGTACTATATCTTGCCAATTGTACTTTGTAAACGCCTCTCAACTTCATCTATATATCTCTTCCTTCTGCTTTTATTCTAGTTCAGGCTGACATCTCTGGAACAGCATTTACCAAGTCTTCCACATGAGTTTTTATAAAGGACAACATAATTGGTTGGGTTGGAGTTTGTGGCTGAGTAGCAGAGAGGAAGAGGAAAAATTGAGGCCAAGGTATAGATGGTTTTATAGACTATGTTAAAGGGTTTAGACCTTGTTCCAAAGATTCCATCCTGGTCCCTAAGGAATACTGACTCAACTCAGAACCCTGACTCGACATGGAATAAGAGATACCAAACCTTCAGAAGATTGCTTTCACTTGGCTGTCTGCCTTGTGGAGAATCATGTGATTTATATTCAGTTGCTCACTCCTGCCTACTCTCACTTATAGTATACAGAAGTCCACTGGTTGGGTTTACTGGCAAGGGCAACTGTTAGAGCAGACCAAAAGAAAAGAAAGGCCTGACTCCTCTGCCAAACTGCTACCTAATTGTTCCAAGTCTCCATTGAATTCTGTGAGGCCCAAGAGGCCATTCTCTTCAAAGATATGAAATATTCTCTCCTTTCATCTCCCATAAACTTACCCTAACAGTATACTTGTTTGCATTTTCCTGAACCCAAACTCACTCTTCTCTCATTTTTCATAAGGTACTTATTGGTTTGTCTTTGGTTACTTTTTTCCCCCTTAGTTCTTGTTCATGGAGCTTGTCTCATTTGTTTCTCTTCTCTTTGGGATCACAGTTCTGCACTTTCTGATGTCTAACTTGAGAATATGTGTTTCCTATATTCTAACAAACTTTCAGGTCGTTTGTTAATGGTGGGACCATAATTGCCAACTGTCTAACACCTTCATAGAAGAAAACAGAATTCAGAATCCAACCCTACACTGTTTTATTCCTTTGTTTGTTTAATCATCTATAAACAATTAAATGAGACAGATTTTCTTAACTCCTTTTTACAACTAAGGGAAACCAGGCTTATGATTTTATGTTATTTGGATAAAGAAAATGTAGTGAATTCATAAGAAGCCAGAATTTGAAACCATATTGCTATACTAAAATATTTGTTTATATAATTCATTATTATATTAATAATTTCACAGCATAGAGGGTAAAAGACTCTATGATAGTCACTATTTATTTTTAGTTTTTTTTTAATAAGAATGGGAGCATAAAGGTTCTTTTAAATAATTGTTTTCTTAATTCTGATTTTTAGTGATAATTTATTGCAAATTCTTTAGTTTCAAACCTACCTATAATATCAACCTCTAGTTTCAAATTAAAGAGATTTTGCAATGATTCATAGGTATCATCTTGCTTTTAATTTATGTCTTGAAATCGGTCATAAGGTATTGGGTTTGATTTCTTAATACTAATTGATAAAGCTAGAAGACACTAATGCATTTCTTGAAAAACATAATATTCAACAGTTGAGATGAACTCTTCAGTTCCTGTGTTTTGAAGATTTTATCATTATGCCAGGAAACATAAAAATCAATATTTATTTCTGGAAATAAGTTTTTATTCTGATTAGAGACTACTATGGCACCATTCCTTCTCAAGATTTTTAATATTAACCCAGTAGTGATTTGTTAATTGGATCTTCCTTGTTATTTGTGTACATAATGGGTTAAGGAGAGAAAAAAATGTCTTCCTCCCATGCGTAATAGAATTCCCTAAGTAGAAATTTATTTTATTTAATCATTATATATTTATTGGTTTCACATCCTCAAATATGCTTTAATATTTGCCCCACCTCTAAATGAAGTCCAAGTCTAATGAGACAATAATAGATTATAGTATGTGTCATTACATCACCAATCAAAAATAACAAGTGTAGAACTTTGATATCTCATACCTCAATGAATATAGATAAGATTTGAAAACTAAAATACTCAAGAGAGAAATAAATTCTGATGCTATTGGATCTTAGAGTACATACGTGGAAAATATGTAAAGAAGACTGAATAAGGTATATACCTGATGGATCATGTTTATTCCAGAACTTTTTCATTGCAGTGTATTATTTTTACATGTATAAATAAATCCACATATAATTCTGATTTATAATAAATTCATAGACTATACTCTTTGTACAGTTAATATTTTGTTTGTTTTACTTTTTAAATATAATTTACAAGTTAAAAATGATGATTGACAATGCCAATATTAACAGTAACACTCACCATTTATTATATGGCAGCTGTGCCCCAGACCCTGAGCTTAAGTCAAGCTTTGCATGTCTCAAAAGTGTTGCACATTAGAACTACCCATAGTATTTTGTTTTAATACTAATGTTTAGATCTCACTTATCAGAGACTCTAGCTCAATGGAATGAGAACTAGCTATAGCAATTTATTTAAATATTTCTATCTTCACAAGTCATTTAAAAAGATAATAAATGATAAGAATTTCTACTCTGAATTTTGCTGCTGCTTTCAAATGAATTTTAGTGGATATGTAGTCTTTTTTTTTGCAGTACTTATGGTTTGAATATGGTGGATTCTGACAGCATGAAGCTATCCTTCACCTTCTGTAGTTACATTATTTTAAATTACATTATAATAAAAATATGTTAAGTATAAAATCATAATTCAAACTATGAAAATAAAATAAAAATTATCATTAAATAATATAAGGCTGTTGGGGTTAAATTTGAGCATGCATTAAAAATTAAAAGTAAAGGAGTAATGCACAGAAAACTACGGTAGACTCAAATTGTAAACTGCCAAAACCAAAAAGTTATGGAAAATTGAAAAGGAATACAATTACTTATATATTTTATATCAAAGAATAATAATTTCAGAAGGAAAGTCCCCCTTTCAAATAGTGATAACTGGAATACTTTTGTTTTAAAAACATTTCAGTTTGCTTTGGAATAGACACAACCTTTTAAGCTGCTGCACAGATTTAATACTCATGAGTAAAATAAAAGGAAATGATCAGGTATTCTGCATGATACACTTTTCAAAGACAAACTACTGCAAGGAGAAACTAGCAATCACTCTGCAGGGAACAACTGCTGATTTCCATAATACTCCGATGTTATCATCTTCAAATAACATACACTTAACCATGAAGCACAACAATAAGCAGCTACTTCCAAACCATTAATCCAAGTAAAATTTAATTTTGCATTAGTGTCTCTGTCAAGATAATGAAAATGAACATTAGTTGCCATAATAACCCAGCGTGGATTATTTCAAGCCTGTTACTGAATTCATCCTCATCTTCATTAATAAATACTGACTTATAATTTTATGTAGCATCCATAATACAAAAATTTTAAAATATGCCATTATCAATATCTGTCTAATATCATTTGCATAAGTTTCAGATTTTCTTACTAATTCTGTTGACTTTCATGCAAGATGGTAGGGAAAATATAGGGCTCTAATGATGACCCTTTCAAATTTTAATTAAAATATCCAATCAAATGGAAAATTGTACATTTTTACCTAAATATATGGGTCTAAAACTCAGGTCTCTCCTGATTTTCTCTTTGAGCAGGAAAAACAAGTTGGCAGTTATTAGCATTTTAATGGAATTGAAACCAAAGAAGGGGAGTTATGAATTGGTTCAGAGATGTCAAGTAAGATATGTTCCTACTGGATTTAGCAACAATATTAGGAGTGACATTGCAAACAGTTTAGTAAAGTGGTAGGGGTACAAGACATAGGAGGGTGTTCAAGTGAAGAATTATAGCTGAAAAGGAAGGAGCTTATTCTACAGTGGGAATAGGATGTGGGATCAGTGGAACAAGTTTAGTTTTAATTTGCTTGCTTTTGAGGACAAGAAAAAGCTGAACAAGTTTAAATGCTGAAGTAGAGAGAGGAAATTGAAGCTAAAGAAAAGAGAATGTTGGATGGAGGTCCCTGAGGAAATATAAAGAGGAAGTAAGAATCTGGGAGTAGGCGTAGTGATTGTCATTAGATATGAGGAAGGATGAAATTGCTATGACTACTTATAGCATAAGCTCAAAATATTTAAAATAAAAAAATTTGGAAGTACCAAGAAAATTGATAGAAATCTTACAGTAATAGAAGATTGTAAAATATTTCTATCAGTTCAGAAGCATTCAAATGTGTAAAGTAAGTACACAGACAATATGAAAAACAGACTTAATAAATGTTGCCTAAGGAAAGATAATTGAATTCTCTTCTATTACACTTAACTGAGTTCACAAAGTACAGTCACTATTGCTAGTGTTTTCTTAAAGTGGGGCTATCTGATTCCTCTAACGTTTTTAGGAAGGATAGAGGGATAACATAAACCCTCTTGACTTAGTCTCTCACTTAGAGGACCTCATTTATTCTTATGGCTTTAAACACTAACTATATAACAATAGCCTCACATTGTTTTCTTCAACTCTAACTTCTTTTCTGACCTTAGGCATTATATACAAATATCTTCTTGACATCTGCACTTAGAGACTCATAAGCATCTCATTTTAATATGGCTTCTGTGAAGTGTTGATCTGTCTTGCAGATTCTGTTCTTCCACTACCCTTTTTTTTATTATTATAAACCCCATATTCTACCTTGGTATATAATTCAGAAACTTGGAAAACATCTTTGATCCTTCTCCTTATTATAAGTCCTGATGATTCTACTTTGAATATACATGTATCAGTGCTTCTATTAATCTCCATTTTGACTGCTGCTTTCCTAAATCCAGCTACTTTCACATCTCAGCTAGATTATTATAATTTCTTCCTGTTCTTATGTTCTATTTTGCCATATGCTAATCCATTCTCCACTTAGAAGCCTGAGGGATCTTCTGATAATGTAAATCTTTTCCTGCCCCACTGAAGAAACTCCATCAAGGCAATACCTTTCTATTGTATTTAAACGAAGATCCAAAGGACTTAACATTGCCAGTAGGTCCATGGCTTCAAAGTCATATTACACTCCTATTATCACCTACTCTACCTCTTATACTAGCCTGTAGGCTTTGAGAGGACAGGGCTTTTGTTTTATTTATTGTTATAATATAAAACTATTATAAGCATGCAGTGGTTAGCAGTGTCTGGCACTAGCAATAATAATATTGATCACTGAATAAGTGAATGGTAAATTGCTCTTGGATAAAACTTCTTCTAAGCAGCTGGAAAGGGAAATCAGCTCCAAGGACCTGTAATGAAAGGGCCCATCTGTAGGCCTTAGACATTACACAAAAGAAATGGCTCTGTTTATTTCTCCACATTTTCTTGCTGATGTGCTCTGGGATGGTTTGTCCTCATTTCTGAATATGGAATTGATAATGGGGTGAAGAGTAGGGGTTAACCTAAGAAATCAGACATTTTTGGCTTTATTTAGTTTAGGCTGTAAGCTACAACAAATCCAAAGACGTTATATACCAAACAGCGTAGTTCACTAGGTTCCTACACTGGATTTAGGTTAGATCCACACCTTTTGGACCCAAGCAGGCAGCAAAGAAATGAAGATCCATAACTTAAATAACCACTGTATAGACACAGACTAGTTGAAGGTGTTTGGTGGAATTTCATTTCATGTTGGTACCAAGACTTATCTCCTTCTCTTCAGGTGTTACCCTATTTATAGTTGTCTTTTTTTTCCACAGTAACTCAGTACATATTCAGGAAGAAGAAAATCACATATTAACTTGTACCCAGATATGTAATAATTAAAAAATGAAAAACATCATTTTTTTTCTGGGGATATATTTACCACCATGCCAGTAGGAAACCTAAACTACATATAGCACAACTGAAGAAAAAGAGCTTAAATTTCACGTGCTGAATGTTTGTGTTTGGTTTCTTGTTCTCTTCCCTGTTTTCCAATACTGGAATACGTTATTACCCCCTTTTTACTCTTTCTCTATTTCAATCAGAATTTGGAGTGAAGGGCAGTTAAATGTGTTACCATAAACCTCAGTCATGATCCAGACACGTGCAGAATCTTTTTTAAGAAGGAAATTCAATTAACATTACATTTTGTGCATTTCCCATGTCATCACAGATTCCTTAAGGCATGATTTTTAATGCCTTTATATTATTCCTTTACTTGAAAGTATAATGATTTATTTAACATTCTCCATGTTGTTGATTATTTCAAGTTGCTTACAATTTTGTACTATTATAAATAAATAATTCAGGAATATTATAATTCATAGAATATCTTAAGCAACAGTTCATTTTTATTACATCATTATTATTATCTTTATACTTTTGGAAATGATTTGTTTATGCCCTTAAGCTATTTTTTATTAGTATATTGAAACTTTGTATTTTAGTATATTATAACTTGTAGTAGTTCTTAACATATTAAAGATATTAATCATATCTTGGTCTTATTTTTTTTCTAGTGATTAGTGTTATGATGTTTAAAAATTACTCAATACAGAATTTTTTTTTAAAAATATAGTCAAATGTATTCATCTTTTAAAAATTTTTAAAAAATTAAGCTTATTGGTGTATCATTGGTTAATACAATTATGTAATTTTCAGATGTACATTATAATTTGACATCTGTATATTCTATTGTGTGTTTACCACTCATAGTCTATGTATTCATCTTTTTACTTGTGATTTCTTTTACTTATTAAAACCACATTGAGACTTATTTTGTATGAACAAATACATTTATATCATTGTTTTGCAATTTCATACTTTTATATCTAATTAATCCATCTGGAATTTCATTTTTGTTTGTGCACATGAGGATTTCATTAGGGTTCTCTAGAAATATAGAGCCAGTAGGATATGTATGTATAAAGAGACAGAGAAAAAGAGAAAGTGAGACACAGGATGAGTTTATTTAAAGGATTGGCTCACACAATTGTGGAGACTGGCAAATCTGAAATTTACAGGGCTGACTGGAAGGTTGAATGTTTATTCAGATAAATGTTGATGTCGTAGTCTTGAATTCAAAATCTACAAAGTGGGCCAGTAGGCTAGAAACTCAGGTAGAGTTTCTGTGTTGCAATCTTGAGACATAATTGCTTCTTCCTCAGGAAACCTCAGTCTTCTTTCTTAAAGCCTTCAATTGGATGAGGCCCACCCGCATTATAGAGAGTAATATACTTAATGTCAGTTGACTGTCAGTGTTAACCACATCCACAAATGCCTTCACTATACCATCTAGACTAGTGTTTGACAAAACAACTGGGCACTGGATTCTAGCCTAGTTAACAAGTTAAGTTAACCATTATAAGGATCTAATTTTATACCTATATTGAGATGATTTTCTCTTACATCTTAAGCTACTATCCTATAATTTTTCTTATCTGTCATCTATTAAGTTTTTATGTGTTCTAGTATTTATTTCATATTTTTTGTTCCATTTCATTTATGTATTAGTATTTTATAATATGATAGTTATTATTCATTGAATCTTTGCAACACAGTTTAATATCTGATAAGATCCTATGATGACTCACCTCTTTACATTAATAAAAAAAAAGCTCCCTAATCTCACTCCTAATCTCACTCCCTAATCTCCATTTTGGAATAAAATCTAAAGTCCTTGCCATGAACTACAATGCCCCATACATAAGCTGTGGCCCTCAACGGCCTTTCTGACCTTAAAACCTTGATTACTGTGGGTCCAGCTGCAATGTCCTCCATGCTGCACACATTTCCACTTTACATTCTTTCATGTATTCTTTTTCTTCTTTCATCCACATGATTCTGACCCTAATTTCATACAGGGGTCTACTGAAATGTCACTTCAGTACTGATGCTTTTCCCAGCCACTGGATATAGAAGAGCACTATTGCCCTGAGCCAGAGAGATCATTGTTAGCTCTCAGCCTTGCCCTCACACCTCTGTTTCTTCCGCTATGCCTCTATAAACTTGATATTTCTCAACCATGTTTCTCAGACTCCGTGGCCAGCTAATTTCCTTCTTGGTTGTTTCTCTTCTTTTTTTGTTATTATTTATTCAATGTCTTTATTTTACACTAGATTATAAAATACATGAGAGTAAAAACCAAGTCTTTTTCTCACATAATATATAACCATCCTAGTCTTTTTGTAGTAATTATTTCATAACATATAAAATCTCGAATCATTATGTTGTACATCTGAAACTAATGTGTTGATTATGCCTTAATAAAAAGAAATTTTTTAAAATTGTTAATAGATTTTTATTTATGTGTTCTACATCCTAGTTAGAAAAGGCATAATTTGTCAACAAACAATTTTAAATTGTCATATGTTTGGAAACAATTAAATATTAAAATGTACATTAGATCTTATATTTAACCAAACCAAAAATAGAAAAAAATTTTATTTGATTTACTTCATGTGAAAACTTGCAGTTTTATTCTATTAAAAAAACTGGTTGAATATCCATCTATTTATTTATTCATTTACTCATTTATTCATTTATTATAATTTTGTATTTTATTATTTTTTTCTAGACAGTATGGTTTAATACCAAACCTTCAATTTGAGGCTTTAGAAAGGAAGTTTCTTTTTTTAATATATATTTAATTTTTTAATTATAGTTGACATACAATATTATATTAGTTTTACATGTACAACACAATGACTAGACATTTATATAACTTACAAAGTGATCACCCAATAAATCTAATATCCATCTAACACCATACATAGTTATTACAATATTTCGTGATTATTTCTTTCACTGAGACAACTACTGCCCTTTTGAAGTTAAGAAGGTAGAAATCATTCACTTTTGATGGCAACTCCAGTGGCAGCAGTAGCCACAGTTACATGAGCAGCTACTACTGGTTAAAACAGATTCTAACAGCCTACAACTCTGTGGTTTTGTCCCCAGCAGTACTGGGGCCAAAAATTACAAAGCATTAGTAGCAGTGGCTGGCAGCTCTAGCAGTTAGGTTTGGACTGGACATGACTACATATGTACAAGATGAAATTCATTGACTTTCTTGTAGATAGTTATGCATATGTGATTCTATTTAGGACAAATGAGATATAATTAACAGTGATGTGTACTTTTGTTATTCCTTTCCTTAAGAGGAATTCTGTCTTTCTTGCTTCTTGATTGCTGGGAAATGGAGGTAAGTGGCATGATCTTGGAGCTGACGGTTTCCCCACTAGCCCTGGGTCTCCCCTAACTGTGTAGTATTTTATGAGGAAAATAAACCTGTACCTCACTTAAGCCACTATATTTTGGGGAGTCTCTGTAACTAAATAATATAGAAAATGATATTAGCAGTGAGATGATCTTCAAACAACACTCTATTTTAAATGGCATTGTATTAGCATTTATGTTGTGATTAGGCATTAGAGCATGGAAATTTGGTGATTCTTATTGTGGCATGACCAAATACTTAGTAAACAATTTATTTTATATAATTACTTGTTAAAAAGACCATGTGCCTAAGATTCCTGATTCTCTAATAAAAGCTTTTAAATGAACAAACAAAAACAAAAACCTAGAAGATATCTACATTTTCCAGGGTTTATATTGGTAAGGAAATCAGAAACTCAATCTACAGAATGTGATCTTGTTTGTTTTTTATTGTTTGTTTGTTTTTGTCCCAAGCCAAACTTCAGGGCTTCAGATCTGCTCAAGTAGGAAATTGTTTGTTAGGGATGTATTATTAAAGCATGGGAACATTTACATCTTCCATTTCATATATGGCTATTAATAATGATAGAGTTACTGCCCTAAAGAAAAACTAGTGTGGCTAAATGCACTAATCAAGGATACCATTACATGGTTGCAATAGGAAGTCTTCATAATTTCTAGTCACCAGCATGGTATAACTGCTTTGAATTTTTGGCAGTTGTGTTTTTTCAGTTATTTCTTTTCTAAAAGGGCTTTCTCTTAAGGTTATTGTTCTTACACAACCATTATATACAGAAGGCATTTATTATACCGACATTTTTCCACTTCTTTACCTGAGCCATGGATATATAAATGTTTGCTTTATTGTATTTTAAGTTCTACATATACATTTATTCTTGTACATATGGCACTTTTTCATTAAAATATGGGGAAAAAGTAATTAATACAGCTTTCACTAATAGTAAAGATTTTAAGAGTCAACACTGAGCTTTCTTTCTCGATAGGTACACTATTGAGAAAAATATAAGTTATATTTGATATATATAGTGCTTCAGAAAACAAAGACATATTTTTATTTATAAATATAGTATTATAATCTTTATTAACAATTTAAAAATATCTAAATAGCATATTTAAAAAGTATTGAGATAGAGTGAGAGATTATTATGAGAATCAAATTCAGCAAGGAACTCAGTGGAGAAGATATGGTTTACCTGTAGAATATGGAATATACCAAGTTAACTCTAACTGCCATATGCAGTTAACATCTGGATTAGCAGTTGGAGATACCCTCCCCACCTCACCCTCCCTGACTTTACAATGCTTCAGCAATTTTTAATCCAAACTGGGGATTATTAATGAGCTTTGCCACACTGTTTTTCACCAATTTGTGATTCTTCTCTTTCCATCTACTTCAGATATTCACTCTCCAATTTTTCTTTAGCATTCTAGGAAGTCTAGTGCAACCAGACTTCAGAGTGGAGTCTTGTTTTGTTTTTTTACCATTTAAAATAGAATAGTAAAGAGATTCTTCCCAGAAAGAGGGCATCTAGCCTCATCTCCCTTCAGGCCACTTTACAGTACTCACCAAGAAAAGAGCTTCTCAACATTCATTTACTCTTTTACCCATTTTGCTCCTCACAGTGAAATCCCCATTCACAAGTATCTTTTTAGGATAGACTTGGAAGCAAGTTTCTTTAGTCTATAAAAATATGATGTAGTCCATAATTAACACATAAAATTTGAGCTGATTAAAGAATGTCCAAGTGAGAGAACAATCTGATGGATAGAATGGAGCTTTTATAGAGTTATTGAGTAGAAATATAGATTCAGTCTTTAAATAAATAATTATTTTGGTATAAATTCTTAGATTGTTATAGAATTAAGAAAATGATTATCAAAACATGTAGTAAAGAAAAATGGGATAAAATGGTTATCCAGGGGGAGAATACATGAGAAACCACTAGACTAAGAATTGGGCCTTATGAAACATATAAATTAAAAGGAAGGTCATAGGTAACCCACTGAATAGGAGAACATATTCTCCAATGATATATCCAAGAAAAATTTAATATCCAAAATATATAAGGGGCTCATACAACTTAGGACCCAAACAACAAACAATCCAATTAAAAAATGGGCAGAGGACCTGAATAGACATTTCTCCAAAGAGGACTTACAGATGACCTATAAACATATGAAAAAAATTCTCAACATCAATAATCATCAGGGAAATGAAAATCAAACCCACAATAAGATATCACCTCACCTGTTAAAGTAGCTATTGTCAATAAATCAACAAATGTGTTAGCAAGGATGTGAAGAAAAGGGAACCCTCATCCACCATTAGTTGGACTGAAAATTGATGCAGCTACTATGGAAAACAGTGTGGAGATTCTGTAAAAATTTTAGAATAGAACTACCATATGACCCAGCAATTCCACATCTGTATATTTATCTGAAGAAATCTATAACACTAACTCAAAATGTTATATGCATCCCTATATTCATTTCAGCATTATTTATGGTAGCCAAGATACAGAAGCAACCTGAGTCCTTTGAAAGACAAATGGATAAAGAAGAAGTGGTACATATATACAATGGAATATTACCCAGCCATAAAAAAGAATGAAATCTTGCCATTTGTGACAAAATGGATGGGCCTAGGAATAATTATGCTAAATGGAATAAGTCAAAGAAAGACAAAACCAAATGATTTCACTTATATGTGGAATGTAAAACAAACGAACAAAACAGAAATGGACTTATAAATACAGTGAACAAACTGATGTTTGCCAATGGGAGGGATGTTGGGGGAGTGGGAGAAAAAGGTGATGAGATTAAGAAGTATAAATTGCCAATTATAAAAATAGTCACAGGAATATAAACTACTTAGAGAATGTAGTCAATAATATCATCATAACTATGTATGGTAGCAGATAGATACTAGTCTTATTGCAGTGATTGCTTTGTAAGTTATATAAATGTCTAATCACTATGTTCTATACCTGAAACTAATATAATATTGTAGGTAAACTGTAATTGAAAAAAAGAAAAAAATAATTATAAAAGGAAGGTCAGAAAAAGACACAATAATGGAGTTAGAGAATGCAGTAAGCAAAAGGACCACTAGAAATATGGGGTAGCAATAAAACCAGATGAGCTTTAAGAAGCTGTGAGTGACCAGAAGAATAAAAATGTAGTAAAGATGCTCCTCACATAGTAGGAACTAAGTTTACTTGAGTTTGGTAACTGAACCAAGCTAACATAAAACTAGCATCTGCTGTCACAACACTGGCATAAATACAGAATTACAGATACATGTTCTGTCTAGACACTCATCAGGTAGTTTTTGTTTAGTTCTGTTTTGTTAGTTTTCCTAGTAGTGGAAGGTAGACTACAGAAGCGTTTTATAGACAAAAATAGCATATTAGTTACACTAAATCTCATTTCCACATAGATCTATATTGACTCAAAACTGCTGATTATTTTTTACCTAACTGCTAATTTTTTATATTAGTGGTAGTTTCATCTGAATGAGTACTATAATTTTATTATGCCTTATTTTATACAAATATTCTTAAAATTATATTATGAAAAGGAATAGACTGAAAAAAAAATTACTTCATAAAACAGCGAGTTACCCATCAGTGTCACAGTTATTCTAAGTCTGGAATTGAGCATGTTAACTCTTCTGTTCCCAGGATCATTTTCATTGAATAATTTTCAAGGAAAAATAAGATTACTTATTTCAGCATTAGAGGAAAATATACTGTTTATAGAATATACTTGCCCAATTGTGTTAACTCTTGAAGTTATATAAAATAGTATCTTCTAACAAATTTTCCATACCCCCATTGCTCTTGGTGCTTTTTGATGATACTTCATTTTCAGCTCTCTTATAACCCATCAGCTCTTTACCTGGAATTCATAACTGTTTTCAGGTGGTCCCTGGTAAAGTAGGCAAAGATGAGATTTTCCCCCCTAATTATTCTAATGAAGTACCCTAATTGAGAGAAAAGGCTTAAGGAATATGCATATATCTTTACAAAGTTATCACAGCTGATTATTTGCAATCAGAAACCATTTTTAATCTTCCTGACTTATAAATATGTTATTTTATTTTATCTTTTATTTACTTTTTATAGAACTAAAATTTTTCACATATGACAAAATTACATGTGTAGATACATTATATAGTAATAAAGATAAAATATTTATTTTCTTAATTGAGAAGTTTGCTCCTCATTTTGCTATTTAATCACATTTTTTGTAATTTTATTTTATTAGTTCCAAGTATACAGTACATTGGTTGGACATTTATATAATTTATAAAATGATTCCCCTAATTACTCTTTCTCTCCTCTGGCTCTCCACCTAGTCATTACATTAATGCTAACTGCATTCCTTATGTTGTGCTCCCCATCCCTGTGACCATCAACTACTAATTTGTACTTCTTTAACCCTACGCCCCTTTCTCCCAGTGTCCCAACTACCCCCTGCCCCTGCCCCTGATTGTCACCAGATTGTCCTCTATATTTGTGAGTCTGTTTTCAATTAGTTTGTTTTTTTTTGTTCCTTAGATTTCACATATAAATGAAATCATATGGTATTTATCTTTCTCTGACTTATTTCACTCACTATAATAACCTCTAGATCCATCCATGTTGTTGCAAATGATAGGATTTCATTTTTTTTAATGGTTGAGTATTACCCCATTGTATATATGAACAATAACTTCTTTATTCGATCATCTATTGATGGGCATTTAGGTTGCTTCCATATCTTGGCTATTGTAAATTGTGCTGCCATGAACATAAGAGTGCATAGATCTTTATGAATTATTGTTTTGCTTTTTTTTGCTTTTTGGTTGTTAGGTGTATATGTAATAATGCTTGGATAGACCTATCTAACTCACCACCTCCCACAAAAGGACATAATTTTGTGTTCTGACTCATGATTTTGCCTTTAGGTTAGAATCACTGGACTTAGTTTCTGAGTTGTGATTATCATCTTGTAAGGGCTAAATATCTCTGCAGGATGCTGTGGCCTCTTAAATAACTGTTAAAATGATAATCTGGGAGAAAATGTGAACTAGGGGTGTATTTGTGTTTGTAAATATATGTACGTATGTATATGTGCTTCCATGTTTGCATACGTCCGTATGTGTATCTGTATTTGTGTGTTTAATGTATATGTACATGTCTGAGTTTGTATTTGTGTATATAAGTTCATGGCTCTATGTGAACTTGAGTGTGTCACATATGTATGTGGTTTTATTTGTACGTTGCATGTTTTCACTGTGTATAAGGTAAACGGGAGAAAGTGTTTTCCTTGGCATGTTCTCCTGACTTGCATGTGAGGTTCTCAAAGCAAACATATTAACTTCCCATAAGGCTTCACAAAATGCTTACGTTACTTACACACTGAGGAACCAAACCAGACCAGCTTAAAATAAGGAAAGCTTTCAAATAGAAACTGAAAGTATAATGGAGTTAAATTCATTAAAGTCAAAATGTCAGAAACATACAAAGAAATCAACAAAATGCTTCATTTGCAATTATTGAAATTACTCTACATCTCATTATTAAATATCTTGCCAGTTTATGGAGTTTAGAACTGGGACCTAATAGCATTCAAAATAATAGTCAAAATCATCATTATTTAATTTATCAATTTAGTTTGTGTAGAAATTTTAAGTGAGAAAGGTATACTGAACATTTCCTTTGTGGCAAGTGGAGAAGAATGTTTTCTGAGGCATTCCAGAAATTCACTTTCTTCTGAGAGAACTCCCAGAATTCCTTTAATTACCTTGATTCGTTTATCATAATCCAGTATCTAACATACAACTGTATGTGAACAGAAAACTAATTTTATCATCATAATGAATATACCCTTCATTTCTCAGAGGTATGCCCACATTATCCACAGTTATATGAATGATACATAAAATCTGAATACAAATCTATAATTATAAAACAAAAATAAAATTAGCATGTATTATAGAGTATCTATGTTAAAAGGCTGCTCACATCTGGTAGATAGAACTACATAGGGATCTAGAGCAAAATTATAAATTTCTTAATGAACAAGTAAACCAAACATAAGTAGATATTTAACTGAATCAAATATCTAAAGTAATTAGTCTGAGAAAGATACCCTGTTTTATTAATATGGAATTAAATGAAGTGAAAATACTTAAAACTAAAACTTCCTTTATCCATAACACCAGAAATGGCATTGTCAACATACATGGCATCCATTTGTTAATAACTATCATCACCTAGAGTTAAAATTTTTTCTATGTTCTTATCATATTTTTAATTGCATTTGCATTTTATAGACATAAATTTAATCAGGCAGAAAATCTAGTTTTCTGTTTAGGCATCCTTTTTTCTGTTATGGTATCTTTGCATAACTCTATTTGCAATATATGCTTCTCATTTTCAGTATAACAAATGGAGGGAAACTTTAATTTCTCATTTTGTAATTCTTAGAGAGTATCTCACTTTAACTTGTAGGTATGCCATGGTTGACTCTGGAGTTTATGAAAGTCTTTGCTCTGTGTCTACCCTGTTTCATCTATTGGAATGTTGAAGAAGTTTGGTATTAGCTTTTGTACAGTATGCATGCATGTCTTTCTCTCAGTGGTTCTAACTTCTTTGAGACAGGTAATAAAAATAATCTCATTCAATTTTGAATTTCCACCATCAGTGACTTGCTAACACTTTTGGGGCATTAATGAAGTTTGTACTGCCGTTATTGAATACCAATGAAAGAAGAGCAAACATTCATTTTTTTAAGGAGTAAAACTCCACAGATAGTGTGGTCTCTCGGAGGCAGAGAGTGAGAGAGCCTAAGAGAGACTCAGAGGGATAGAGGCAATAACAAGAGACAAGGACAGTAAGAGAGTAAAGGCACTGAGAGGAACCGAGAGAAAGACACTGAGAAAAGAACTGAACATTCATTTTTGAAGTAGGAAAGTGTATTTGGGGATGGAATGAGAGGAAAAATTCCAGAATGGCAGAGTAAAGAGATTTACAAACCCTCAGCAACACAACAATTTAACAGATGAATATTATTTTTAAAAATAATATTTTGAGTCTATAGAAATTGTCATATGAGGAAACATCAAATGGAGAAAGTCATTAAAAAATACATTAAATGTCAGTAGGAGCAGTGAGAATCTGTGGCATTTGAGCCACAACCTGCTCCCTCTTCTTCCCTACCCAGCTCCATCTTACGGAAACCACTCTGAGCATTCTACTTATGTAGATGCAGCCAAGAAAACAGGATGCCCTCTTTCCCAAGATCCTAGCCCAGATCTGAGCTTTCACTCTAGGAAGATCACCTGTGTTTTTCATTCTTCCAGTTCTATGTCCTACAAGCTCTGTTTCTGGTAGGTACAGCCAAGAAGACCATGGCTCCCTCCTCAGAAAAGCTGAGAATAAAAGGAATTCAATTGTTGCTGCCCTAGCATGGTCACAGAGTAAACGTTCCACTCTGGAAGAGACAAGCCCAGAAGACCAGGACTTTCCATTCCTTACTATGATCACATATGAAATGAAAGTGTCATTTCAGGAAAAATGAATCACCTCCACTTCTGGCGCAGGGATACAGGGATTCTGCCCAAGGGAGAAAGAAGGCAAGCCATTTAAATGAAGGGATGCATAGCTCTGCCTTAGAAGGGATTTAACTTCATTTAGAACTAGTGGAGAACACCTTGCCTAAGGGTATTGTTGAAAGCATGTAAAAGAAGGCTATAGATCCAAGACTCAAGCTAATATCAAAGCAGCTGGAAGTTTAATAGAATCAGGGAAAGAGACAACCAAGAAGAGTCTTCCTGGGATTATAGTCAAATCTAAGGTTTGAAAGGCGTTCAACATCATCAGTCATAGAGAAATGCAATCAAAACCACAATAAAACACCACAAATACCCTAAAATGGCTATAATCAAATAAGTAGACAGTAACCACTGCTGACAAGGATGTAGAGAAATCAGAATTCTTATATATCAATGGTGTCGATATTAAATGGTGAATCTGCCTTGGAAAACAGTTTGGCATTTCCTCAAAATGTTATGTTTAGATTTACACATTACCAGTGAATTCCATTTTTAGGTATAGTCCAAGAAAAATGAAAAAATAATATTTTGTACACAAATGTTCATAGCATCATAATATCTAAAAAGTGGAAGTAATTCAGATATCCATCAACTGATTAATGGATAAACAAAAGGTAGCATATACATACAATCAAATATTATTTAGCAATAAAAAAGAATATAATATATGATACAACATAGGTGAAACCATAACGTAATACATGAAAGAAGCCAATCACACACACACAAATAAACACATGTTATATGAATCCATTTCTATAAAACATCCAAAATAGGCACATCTATAGGAAAAAAGTTCAGATTAGTGGTTTGTTCTGGTTGTGTGAACATTTGTGGGAAATGAAGACTGCTCAGGGACAGAAATATTCTAAATTACCTTATGGTAATGATTGTACAACCCTGTGAATATGCTAAAAGATTGAATTTTATACTCTCAATGGGAAAATTATATGGTACATGAATTATATCTCAATAAAGCTGTTAAAAAAAGCAGCAGAAAGAAATTGGGATAATCTGTAGTAAAATTTCCAGATAAGATAGGCAAAAAGATGTTAATTTGAACAGTGAAGCTCATTTATGTAAGTGAAAACTATAGATTAAACATATATAAATCCTTTGTAATATTCTGCACATCAATATGGGTTCACCCAAAATATAACGTTTTCTTTACCAAATACAGTCCTAGTGCCTAGACAGTATAATCTCAAAACATATATGTAAGATATTATTTATGTTTATTTGACCTCACCATTTATTATTTTATTTTATTGTTTATGATGATTAAAATATATTTATTAAAATAAAGTAAAATAAAATATATCTTTCTTTTAAGGAAAATTATTATCTAAAATCCAATTAAAAGTAGTCAGTTTTTACTCTATGGACTTGCTTTTCTTTAAAAATAAAAAATTATGTCATCTCTAGTAATCTTAATTTTTATTATATCCACTTTAAAAAAATATTTTAGGCAGTGTTTTTTTTTTATATCAACAAAGAAAGGAAATAAAAATTATTACAAAATAACTGTTATTCATTATTTAGAAATGAGATATTTTTGACTAGAATATCCTATAATGCCCTACAGATTTTTCTCATAAATATCTTCTTTTCCCAACTCTGATTCTAACATTAACTTAATCGATTTTTGTTGCCCTTATCTTTTTCCTGCAAGCTTTATATATACTGTTATTATATTTTTATTAGTGTTCGATTTCTGTTTTTCTATTTCCAAGTTTCCATTTCTCTTTTGTTCTTATCTAACAAGGCTTCATCAATCTTTCAAATGTAAAGTATTGTTTATTCGCCTTGCTATTTTTAAAGAAATTACAATCTGGCAAGTTTAAGATATAGTAACTTTCAACTGATTTTAGTGTTCTTTGAAAGTTATAAAATTTTAAATCTTATACCACTATATCAGACTCAACAGATTTACTAAACCTGTCAAATCCTGTAATAATATATATTTTCATATCTACTGACCGTGCACTCATGTTTTTATCAATCCTGATAATTGTTTTGTACCGCATTTTTTTGTTTGTTTTCTCATCAACTTGTGTAGGATAATCAAAACATGGCATTGTATGGATACATAGAAGTAGAAAGTGAAGGTTAAGTATTAATGTAGTTCAAGATAGGATCCAAAGCCAAAAAATAAAATATTTTCAAATCTTTCCCTGAGTAATCTGTAAGGAAAAATATGCTTCAATTTCATATTCTAAAATGACTTGTTATGAAACTAATTACATATATATAAATTTTGAACATAAATTAGATTATCAAGTAATTATAAAACTATACTTGAGCTGCATACACACACACACACACACACACATTTTTGATCCTTCTACTGTTTATCTTCACAAAGTTAAAATTCAACTAAAAAACAAGATGTTCTGTCTCTCTCTCTAATATTCTACAAGTCAATTATGAGATTGTTGCTCTAATCATTCTGCTTAGTCAGTATCTCTTGACAGATTAAAACAAAAGTATAGAAGCAAAATATAACACATTGAAATGGACTTGAAAATGCTGTAACCCATAACCATAAATACCATGTCATTTGTATTAAAATGAGTAATAAAACCTTTATGTTTTACATGTAACCTAATAAGTGAAAGATCACAGCCCTTATAAGCATAATGCCTATGATTTAAATATCATATTAGGCTTTTTGTCATTGTTTTATTTAACCCTCATTCTCTATAGCATAATAGCAAGTAGGCATTTCTAAAAAGTTACTCTTTATTCTCATATTCCCTATATCTTAACCTAAAGTACTTTGCCAGTCAGTCTTTAGAACAATGACATTTTAAGTGCTCTGACATACCATGCAAAATAAATTGCTTAAACGAAAATACACGTCTGGTGTAAATTTTGAAAGAAGAAAGATGCTCAGTTATCAGAAGGTTATTTCTACATGCTTATAAATTAATAGCTCCGAAGAACATACATTACAAAATAATTCTATTATAAAGGTTTAGTAATCAAAATTATGTGACAATATAAACTTGAACATTAGCAAATCTTTAAAAACAGAGCCAATATATGCAATAAAAATGGTATTTTAAAATCAGTGGGAACATGGATTATTCTATAACTCTGTTGACCATTGGGAGAAATAACACTATACAACACTAAATTATATGCCTATATTAATAATTAAATGTAAACCATATTTTAATTAACTTAGTCTTTGCCAGAAGTATGCATTTGGAAGCAAAGGGAAGAATTTGAATCATGAACTCACAATGACATCTTTTCTAGGTAGCTCTATAAATATAACAACAGGGAAATTATTTTAATCGAAAATTTCTGAATATTTACCTTCTATTGGCCTAGAGAAAGTCTTTCATAATACATATGCAAAAATAATTTATTAATTAAAAAGTAACATTATTACATAATATTTAGAATGTTTATCTTTAAAACAAGTGTAAAAGGAAAACAAAAAGAAAATGTGTCAAATAATTGAAACATTATAGATGAAAGGCTGATGCCTTAATAATATACTCTAATACAAGTCAGTTTTTAAAATGGACAGCCCTAAAAGAAAATGGAAAAAAGTTGTCACAAGACAATCAAAAAGAATTATAAATGACTAATAACATATAATGAAATGAGAAACCTCATAAGCGATCAAAAGTTCAATCAAGGAAATGTGCACTAAAACTTTTTCCCTTTTGAAATTGGCAAATATATGTATATGTAGCCCTTGCCCCGTGCATGCACACACATATACACACCTGTGCACATATGTGAGCCATTTTTTGTGATAACACACGAACGTAATTTTATTCTTCACTGGCACAATCTGTCCAGAATGCAAATGTCTCGATTTAACTATTCTGCTTCTACATTTAGCCCAAAAATGTACTTACAATATACATGGAAAACTGAAGTTTTGACCATTAGTAAACTATGATCCCCTTTTTCTAAAATTTGTTTATATGCGTACATTTGAATAGAAAATTGAGAATAAAGATAACATATTAGTGATGGATATAGTTGAATTTGGCATTATGGGTGACAATTTCTTATTTGTTCCTTCATATTTTCAGAGGTGTTTAGAATAAACATTTATTATTTTGTAATTAGGGTAAATTTCAATTTTCAAATGATGGCATACCTTTATATAAAGATGTTTCCTCTTTTAAATCTGTTTTCAAATTATTTTTAAAAGGTAAAGAGGAATAGTGTATGTCTGTATGAGTTTTATTTTTGTTAGTTTTGTTTTATTGTTACCATAATAAGACAGTTATTTAAAGGAAAAACCTTAGTTTTGCCATAGTGCATTCTTCTATTTAGTGTAAAATATTGAATTGTCTATTTATGACCAAATTCAAATGACATTTAAAACCTAAAATAAAAATATTGTTATACATTCTAAATAATACTCTCTGGGACATGTATATGTACATATATATATTTTAGTTAAAAACCTTTATATCAATTCCATAGAGATCATCCATATGTTACATTTAATCCTTAATTCATATAATACTGAAAATCAGGAATTATCATCTCTTTTAAAGTGATATTTAAGTGTGATTAAGTTTTATCAAGAACAATATTTTCATTCTGATAACATAATAAAATGTTTGAAAAAGCCTTAATTCCAAATATGTATTTTCATGTGTCTACTTTCTTATATGTATTCTCACAATTCCATACTACAGGGCCTTTCTGCTGACTTCCTATCAGGCTTTTGAATTACTCTAATTGTGAGGGATATTTGTAAGTATTGAGGGAGAATGTGGAAAGTTCTCCTGACCAGATGCTTCCTATGCATAATTAATCAAGTCTCAGCTGACACTGATCCAAAAGTGTAAGTCAGAGATGGAGTCATTAAAAGATCCAGTGTCATCTTAGGTGTTAGAGAAAATACTTAACTTCATAGGAGACTTCAAGGTAAACTTTAAGCTTCAGAGACTCTGAAAAAGCCATCTGATGCATCACATTGGACTAGTTGTTTGCATAAAACTTGATATACATACACATTGACAGACTGGACAGATACTAGCCAAGTGTACCTGTGAAAAAAGTAGGGTTAATATAACAGCTTAGCTGAGAAAACACATCTGGCAAATGGGAGAGTAGAAAATATAGTTCATATTATTTATCCTGCCTGAGACCACAGTTCCTATACTATCCTAGAGAAGTAATTTAATTTTTCCAGAAATAGATTTTCAAGAATCATAATTCAAACATTTTATTATGTGTCAATTAACTATCAGTTTTGCTATGTTCGTTTTATTTTTTAAGTCAAAAAGATTGAAGCTTTATTGTAATAAAGCACTGAATAATAGATTGAAAGCTAAAAATTTCTTTTCAAAACTATGCCATAATATGTGATTGTGTTTACGTCAGAACAAGGTAAATGGCATGATTTAATGGCACAAAGTGGCAATATATTGTGAAGTGTCCTTGGATCCATGTGGTTAAAGTTAATAATCACCCCTCCTCAGTTTTGTGTAATGTAGGATGATGATTTTGTTTGGAAGATAATAGGTGGTAGACAAATAGAGAAATAATTTTGACTTTAGCAACCTGCAGGGGAATCACACAGCTTAACTTCAGAGCAGAAAAGCTAGACTGGAAGAACTGATATCGGCGGGTGCAGTAATGGGATGTTTAAATAAGTTATCCCTAGATTGTCCCTTCACATTTTTTATAAGCACTGCATAATGTTTTGTATCCTGTGGGGCTGCCTCAGACAGTGGTTTTTTTGGAGACAGTTGCTCTATGCTTTACTGAGGGTGAGGGTAATTGTGTGAAGCTTAAAACATATTGGTAGCATGACTCCATGACTCCATGAGCTCAACATTGAAAAAGAAGTCATGAACATAGAAAGTTTCCATTTTACTTGAGGGTCACAAAGGACAAAAAGGAACAACACAAGGCCCCTTGGCATATAAGATGATCTTAAAAACTATTTCATAGAACTGTGAAAGGATTCTGACTGTCAAAGGGAAGAAAATTCTCTCCTGTATAAGTTGATTTACACATGTGAAAAAAGTTTTTTCATTTGCTCTGAGACATATTTTAATGAAAAGGTGGGCAGAAAGTTTATCAAATGGTCTCTTGTATTCCCCAAATAACCCAGATTATGTTGTCATCATTTTCACATACAAGTTAAGTAGTGTTGACATCTAAGCCAAAATTGCTTTAGTTAGTAAAGATAAATGGGAGCAAGAAGGATGCACTTCTACTTCTCTCACCTGAAGACAATTATGTCAACCAGCTGACTGAAATCAAATACTCAGTTTTCAAGCCACAGGCCATGAACACAAGGCTCTGTGTCTCCTTTTTATGTAATCAGATAGATATGCACCCGGTACTATGACATACCTGATGCTGAAGGGTGAGTCTGAGAAATTGTTAAATTTTAAACCATTTCATGATATTTTCTTTCTTGAGGCATACTATTTTTTCTTTAAATTAACTGATACTTAGGTGCCTTTAAATATGTCTGCTTTTTCCTATGATTTCTATTCCTTATAGATAAATTTTGAGTAAATTTTTCATCCATAACTCTTCCAATGTTGCAAAATAACATTCTCAGCAAAAAAGTCTTTTAAAAATCTGTACATAACTTTATTAATCTCACAATTCTCTTTATTTCAAATGAATTTATGTTTTTTTGCATATCATTTAAATTTTAAATATATTTAAATAAAATATATGTATTTTGTAATATTTCAATCTTGTTGTTTAAATTATATTGATTTATATTTTAATGTGTCACCAAATGCTGGATAGCAAATAAAATGGTTTTAAGCAATTTTTTGGGGAAAACTGTTTTTATGGGATGAGATATTTAAACTCTTCCCTATTGCCACTGTGTAGTTTATGAAATGATTTATTATTCAAGGGATTATACTTAATTTTACTAATAACCTTTACTGAAAAGCATTCAGTGATTGTTGTCATCTTTTATTATGTTTTATTTGATTCCTTTTAATGTTGATACTAGAGAAGTTCTAATAATTATGGAAAGATAAAGTTTTTTTCTACTACTGTATGGATCACAACACTATTCAGAAATGTGTACTTTCTGTAAAAAGTAATAATATGTATTTTTTACAAGAAGTTTTATGAACATTCTAGTGGTGAATTCTGGGTTTCAATATTTTGCTTAAATTTTTAAAATATAATAAACCTTTACCTACTTTATTATAATTTCTTATAAAATATTTAATATTTATGTTTTATTTTTAAAACGTATAACAGTACTTTTTGTGAAAAAAGTAAATATTTTAAGTATTAACATGAATTGTTAATACTGTTTCTGATATCTGACATTTTGAAACATGAGTTGCAGGCATTCTGGCATCCTCAGATCTCATTTATTAAGTGCCAGTTGTGCCACTTATGTTAAGAACAAAAGTATTTCTAAATTCTCAAATTATTTTATAAGTAGTAGTATGGACATATTGAGACTTGAGGTATTCAGATGATACAATGTTAGATTGATAGAACAATAAATAATAGTGATAGATGATAGATAGGTAGACACACACACACACACACAGATAAATTTGATATGCTTTAAATGGTTAAGGTTAAGTTGACTAAGGGGTACCACTACTTTTACTTTTATTAGCAATATCCTTTCAGAGTCCATTACAGCTAAAACTTCTGTAGATTAAAAGAAAATAGCTTCCTACAAATTCAAGGTTCTAGAAAAACCATGGCCTACATAGGCCTTGAATTATTATATTTTGAGTTTTTATGTGCCATGATTTTCATAGATATTAAGATATTTTTACTTTGATGGAATAATATAATATGCTTATCTATTATAGAATAACCTATTATTTTAACAAAAAAGAAACAAGAACAAAAGGTTAAAGGAAGTTATAGAGTTACTGAAGTAAAAAAAAAGAAAAAAAGATACTTTTTACAGGAAGGAGGAAAATTTGAATAAGTAGAGTAGTTAACATTAAGAATGCAGAAGAATATAACTTACAGAAGTCTAGAAAGAAAACGAAGAAAAATTTCTTTCAGAGAAAGGGCAGGAGAGAGAGAACAAGCCTATCAAAAGGGATGGAAAGTTCTAGAAGAGATGGAGTAGGCAATCAGAACTATCCAATAAAAATGATAACATTATAAACATTGAATTTGTAGAATTGGAATAGAAAGAACTTAGCCTATGGAGTCAAAGAGTATATGCCTTTCTATTACTTATCAGCTATGGGATTTGAGGCTCAGGTTATTCATCTGGAAAATGGGCCTCATGAATTTGAGAAGTAGTTTTGCTAATACCTAAAAAATGCTTTAGTACCATGATTGGTTTGTAGGAGGTGTTCAGGATGAGTAACTTCTCTGCATGAAGAAATTAATATAGGATTTGTTAGCAGGTCTTACTCATCTTACCCCAAAGCAAAATGTTTTGCTCTTTATCTTGATCTGGATTTAAGTGGCACATTGACAAGAATTACCAATCTTCATAATTATGAGAAAGTTCAAAAGTACACTGGCTATCAAGGTAATATTGTAGTATAAATTGCCTCGAATATAGTAAAGACGGACTTAGTTACACTTAACTTTCATGTGGCTAAGTAACTGAGTTTAAACTTCCTAAAAACATGTTACTCCTGTGCTCAGGGAAAATGATTCTATCTTGAAGAAAAGTTTAATTATAAAAGGGTATTTTGCTAATAATCTTTAATTTCCTAGAAATTGCCTAGCCATGGAAAATCCATTACATGTGTTAAGACATCCTGGATTAAACCTCCAGGTGATCTTTAACTGCTCAAAATGCCAACAAAATTGAAAGAAGAATCTAGTAAACAAACCCTCACAATGTTGAGTGATTTCACAATGCCATTTAATAATATTGTAGAGAAAAATAACTTATAAATCATAAAACTTACCAATCTGTGTTACAGATTTTTATTTTTCTTAGGTCAGTGTATCTATATTTATATAGACAGAAAATTGACAGATTTTTTTTTCTTTTGCTGGTAACTACTTTATTGTCATTGTTGCTTGTCCTTGTGTGCTAAAATCAGAGAAGGCCAATTTTATAGAGCATAATTTTGATTACAGCACTAACATTTGGTTTTTGGATTTCTCAATAAGAAAATCTGTTGTGTGATTATCTCAAGAAGCTATTGCTGGTAAAGAAAACAGTGAAATGGATCAAGATTCTGTACTAGAAATGATAGCAGAAACCAGAAACTACTATTGGAATTATTATTTTTCTTAAATGGAGTGATTTACAAACACAGGTAATCATTAACTAGGGGCAGAGAGAGTGAAACTAAGAGCAGATTTTATGTCTTCAGATAATGTAATGGTGTGAAATTCTAAGCACATGTCTGAGATTCTTGCGCTTATCATATACTCTTTAGAAAGGGCAAATTTAGCTTCAGTAAACATTTTTTTAAGTATAAGAATATCAAATACTAGAAGCTAAGATTTTCTAAATTGTTCTGAAATGGAAAGCATTGTGTGATTTGAAAGCTCAAAGGCTACTTCATTATATTTAAGTCCTAAATCGATATCAAGAACAAACTCTGTTGAGAGGTGGGTTAATAGTTTCCTTGTTAATAACTTCTTAAGTTATACACCTGATCTTTAATTCATGCACTTGATACATTAAGAAAATTGTGACATAGATAAAATCTGACAGAGAAAGTATTTTTACACTAATTTTTGAAATATGAAATCACTGGTGCATATTCTGATAATTTATTTGAATGACTTATTTGAATAATCGACAGAACCATCTCCATTTTCAGACAACACCATGGATATGGTTATGACAAACATCTAATTGTTATTTAAGCTGAACTTAATATTCTTAGTTACTTTAATAGTGCTATATAATACAGTATAGAGGCTGGGAACAAAAGATCTTAAGCTAGACTCTGGATTACATCTCATCTCCATCAGTTGTTAGCAAGTTTTTATACTCTCCTTGTATCAGTTTTTCACCTGTAGAATAGGAATAATAATAGTAATTGTGCCATAGGGTTGTTGTGGAAATTAAGAGTTTTATATAGGTTCAGGGCTCACCTTGCATGCATGTGTCCATTGTTGGTAATTACTAACCTTTAGTTAATTTAGCCAAAATGCCTTCTTTACAGAGTGAAAGAACTAATGCCAAAATGATTTATTTAGTGTCTTTATAACTTTCATCAATTTAAAAACATATTTCTTCTAAAAAGTTAAGACAATCGTTTGTACAATTACATAAATTTAACACTCTGTATGAACTGTCTTTCTGACCTCACATGCTTTGTAAGAGAAATTTGCCCATGTTTCCAACAGAATTCCATCTAACATACATATCATGACACTCTCTGTTGACTTTATGTGCTTTGTTTTGTAAATATTCAAAAGGAAAATGAGCCCACTGTTCTGCTTCTTTCAAAGTCTTTAGGCAAGCATGCTTTGTAATAGTAAATGTTTTATATCACTTTTAACAGATTTTTTATCTTTGAGGTTTAATTTCCCTTGGTAAATTATCACTTGGCTGCTTTAGGTACATATTAATGAGATTTGATTGGAAAAATTATGCAAAAAAAAGTCAGCCTTTTTCCAATACTTCCTTTTAAAAGCAATATAACACTGATTACAAGGTTAAACATTTTAGTAATTTGTTCCCACAATAATTAGTTGTTTTCATCAAAATAGCAATAATAATTAAGGTGATGGTGATGATGATAATTAGTGAAAACACCAGTTATTGGTTATGAAATATCTATGCACTGTGATGGGTATATTATTCAAATTATCATGAACTTTCAATGTCTTCTATCTTATAAAGTATGGTTGAAAAACAATCTTTATAATTTGCCTTATCTGGGTTTTAAGTCCTGGCTTTACTACTTTTTATTGTGAAATATAAATGATAAAATTGGTAGAAACTACCTATGATTATTATTTAGGGTTTCTGGGGGGAGATTTTTTGCTACAAACATAGCAACCCAGGTAGAATAAGGTTATTCCAAGTAAAGAAATCATTGGAAGGCTTATTGAAAGGAATTCAAGAACACAAGGCTGGCAGTGTCCCATCTTTCACTATGTTATGTGTTTACTTGATTCTCTGCTACTGACCATTTGTTTCTTCCATTACACAGTACCCTTGATTACATTCCATGGTGTTAGCCCCTAGCAGGAAACTGAAAATATCCTTCTCTGATATCAAGTACAAAAATCTCTTATTTGTTCAGTTTTGGATCAGGTTCTCTGCATCCCTCTTCCTCAGCCAGTCCTAGAGTCCAGGCTGATGGGGTTTTGCAATTAGATAACACTTTTCAATTGACCACATGTTATGAATGCATATCTCACAGAAGAATGTATATATACTGTTACCTGAATAACTAAACATTATTTGTCCAAAATACTACCTCTGAATATTAAGTTAGATAACATATAAGCCATTTGGCATGGTGTTTGGTATAGAACAGGTAATTGTAAGTCAACTTCTTTGGCACAGATTCTATAACTTGTGGGAAAAGAGAATATCCACATGGAAAGGAATTAAATTGGATTGTTACCTTACACTATCTACAAAAATTAACTCAAAGTAAAGACATAAATGTAAGATTTGAAAATATAAAACTCCTAGAAGAAGATATGGGAAAAAACTTTATGATATTGGATTTGGTATTAATTTCTTGGCAAATTTGATTTAACACCAAAAGCACAGGCAACAAAGCCAAAATAAACAAATGGAACTACATCAAACAGCAAACAATCAACAAAGTGAAAAGATAAGTGGAATGGGAGAAAATATTTTCAAACTATATATCTGATAAAAGATTAATGTCCAGAATACATAAACAATTCCTATAACTCAATAATTAAAAAATGGGCAAAGGACTTGTCAACCAAAGATCATCATTACCAATTTAGGAGTCCCCAGCTTGGGGTTTGATGGTAGAGGGAGACTTTATTCAATGTAAACAACTCAAGAATGAATCAGCTGAGCTCAACTGTGATACAGCACAGCTGTAGAACAACATGGCCATTAAAAAGTTCCAGCAAGGAAGCCTGGGTGAGGCAGTTCCATTGTCACAGTGCAGCACCAGTGAGACAGCTTTGCTTCAATCTGCTCCATTTCAGCCAGACACCTCCGCTTTATAACTCTGGCTAGGGATACACAGTCTTTGCTGGAAACTGAAAGTGTGTTCCACTGAGAGAGAGGAAAAGCTAACTTAAAGAGAAGTTCCCACTCCTCATCCCTCATTGGCCCTTTTTTTTTTCTTTTTTTTGGGCAAATGAAGTTCTAGATCTTCACAGTTTGGTCCTAAAATGTACTGTCGTCCTGATTGGTCCGAATGGAGCAGCTCTGATTGGTCAGTAAAAAAGCAAATGAGACTTTAGTAGTGCAACTCTGATTGGAATGGGAATATATCAGTGCTATTGATCTATTTAAGAACCTAGGGACTCCTTTATAAGGGTCAGCTCAGATGGCAGGAACATAGTGCAGGAGGCAGACAGCTCAGTGCAATTTTTTCCCTGAAGCACAGAGAGCATGAGAGGCCACTGTTCAACAATGACTACTAGTCTCTTTATAAATTGGAGCCCAGTTAACCACAAGGAGACCTTTGGAGCAGGTATATCTTCTAGGGGTCAATACACTTGAATAGACTTCTCTCCAGAGAATATAAACAAATATACAGTAAGCATATTAGTAGAGGCTCATTGTCACTAGTCATTAGGGAATTACAAATCAAAATACAAATAAGATTTTACCTCATACCTATTAGGATAGCTACTATTAAAAACATTTTTGCAGTTGGTGGGAATGCAAAATTGTGCGACTATTATAAAATATATTATGAAGATCTCCCCCAAAAATTAAAAATAGACTTACCCTATAATCCAGCAATCTAACTTCTAGGTACATATCCAAAAGAATTGAAAACAATTTCAAAGAAATATTGCACACCAATGTTTATTACAGCATTATTCAAATCGCCAAGAGGGTGGAAGCAACCCAGATGTCCATCACCAAAAGAATTGATAAAGAAAATGTGGTATATACATACAATGGAATAATAGTCATCCTTTAAAAAGAATGAAATTCTGAGATACATTCAAACATGCATGAACCTTGAGGACATTATTCTAAGTGAAATAAGCCAGTCACAAAAAGACAGATACTGCATCATTCCACTAATATGAGATATCTAAAGTATCCAAACACAGAAACAGAAAGTAAAATGTTGATTGCTAGGAACTGGAGGGTGAGAGAAAAGAGAACTTATTCATTGGGTTTAAAGTGTCAGTTTTTCAAGATAAAAGGTTCTGGAGATCACATAGGCATAATATATTTGATGTAACTATTTTAGAACTCCAGAGACTATTGAAGGCTTGGAATTTCCAGGGGGAAGTATTGGAAGGTAAATTGTGTTAATTTTGGTCTGTTTCAGCTCTTAGCACAGTAGCAGCTACCCATCCCCTAGTTAAAAGATGTCAGCCCTTCAAGGTTTCTGGAGCAGCTTGTACACATTTTATGGAAGCCAGGGTGGGCAGTCCTTCAAATGTCAGAATGTGTGCTCTAATCACTGATTGTAGCTTCTGATTGCAGAAATTCAGACATAGCTGGGCAACCACTGTTGCATCCTTCACCATCATTGTTGCAAGCTTCTTCCCCTCTTGCTGAAGCAACTTCCAGAGAATTTAAAGGGCTGCACCTTTGTTGTTTCTTACATATTTAAGGACTAGGATATTGAAAAACAACCAGATATGTGGGAGAATTTAGAAAATCACCATGCATGCCCAGAAAATGTTACAGGCTCAAGAAAAACTCCTGGGAAAATTTTAAGTTTATAGCTCAGGCTGATCTGTGCACAGAGACATCATATAACAACCAAAAAATACAAAAACAGAAAACAGCAAACCCTAAGGAAGGGTAATAATTAGATCTCCAGAGTTGCTACATTATAAGATTAAAATGCCCAGTTTTCTGAAAAAAAAATTATAAGACATACAAAGAAATAGTAAAGTATGGCCCATTCAAAGGAAAAAATAACAGAAAGATTTCTTGAGAAATGTCAGCTGGCGGACTTACTAGGCTAATAACTCTAGGTCAACTGTCTTAAAGATGCTCAAAGAACAAAAAAGAGAAAGAAAAACCAAGAAGAAATTCTGGAGCTGAAAAGTATAATAAATAAAATGGAAAAAAAATCCAGTATAGAGATTCAATAGCATATTTGAAACAGCAGAAAACTTAAAGATAAACAATGGATACTATTGAGTGTAAGGAACAGAAAGAAAAAGAGTTGAAGAAAAGTAAACTGAGGAACCAGTGGTTCACTGTTAAGAAGATTAGCATATATACATTGTGGGACATCCAGAAGAAGAAGAGAGAGATTGGGGAAGAGAGGTTATTTGAAGAAATAATGGCTGCCAATGGCCCAACTTTGATGAAAGGCATGAATATAAACATCCAAGATGTTTAACAAACTTCAAACAGGGTAAATTTAAAGAGATTCACTCCAAGGCACGTTATAATCACTCTGTTGAACAACAAAGAATCTTGAAAACGAGAGAAGTGACTTGTCATACTTAAGGATCCCCAATAAAATCATGAACAGATTTCTCATAAGAAGACTTGGAGGCCAGAAGGCAGTGAGTTGACAAATTCAAAATGCTAAAGGAAGAATACTGTCAACTGAAAATCATTTATCTGGCAAAAGCGTCTTTCAAAAATGAGGGAGAAATTAAGATAAGCATACACAGATAAACAAAAACTTATAAATATATACAGATAAACAAAAACTGAGGGAGTTTGTTATTACCAAACCTTCCTGAAAGAAATGCTAAAGGAAATCCTTCAGGTCAAAAGGATACTAAGTAGTAACTTAAAGTTGTATGAACAAATAAAGATCTCTGATAAAGGTAAATGCATAGATAATTATAAAAGCTAATTATACTGTAACTGATTTGTAACTCTACTTTTGGTTTTTGATTTAAGAGACAATGCATAAAAAATACTGTTTGGAAACAAATTATAAAGATGTAATGTTGTAGTATCAGTAACTGGAAGGGGTGGGAATAGAACTGCATAAAGGCAGAGCATTTTTTATGATATTGATGTTAAGCTGGTATAAATACAAATTAGAGTATTATAACTTTAAGATGATAAATGTAAGCCCTACAGTAAGCAAATTTTTAAAAAGCTATAGAATACACCCAATAGTGAATGAGAAGGAAGTTAATATGTAAGTAGGTATAATCTCTTATAGAAGAGGAAGCAGAGGGTAGAAACTTAGAGCTGACTGTGTTGAAGCAGATGTTTCATTCCTGTAAGTCTTTCTTTTTTCCACTCAGCTCACCACCTGCCCAAATCTCCCTCTTGTAGTCAACATGTACTTGATGGGGTAGGAGAGTGGATGGAGAAACGACTCCTAAAACCAAACAAAATCTAACTAAGAAAGCAAATTTGTATGGGAGAAAGAGAAGAACAAATGCCAAATCTAAGTATAAATCTGTGAAATGGAGTTGAGCTCTATATTTCCAGGACATCCTGGCCTGACCTCTGGTATTGTATCTTTGCCACCCATGTCTTGATCCTTCACCCACCAAACCATGAGTTCTGATGGCAGAGACTCCACACCATTTACCTCTAGCTCATTCCCTGAAGTATTGATAAATAGTGGATAGACAAATTAAGTTCCTTGGAGCAACCTCAAAGTGACACCCTAGAGTCTGACTCATTTTTTTATTCTAAGAAGAGAAACTGCTTTCAAAAGATGTTATTAACAGTTACTAAGATCATAATATAAAAACCGGGAGATAGTAACTATTGCCCTTCTGTAGTTCAAAAGACAAATCTAAAATGCCGTCCAGATCTCCAGAAACATCCACTGACTATGCTGACACTAAAATAGTAGATAGTTCCAATTCAATTTTGTATTCCACATTGACAAAGCAGTCATAATGGTTAGGTCTAAACCACATCAGGAAAGAATTAGCCCAGAGGATTGTTGGACTGTAACTGCCTAGTGAAGTAATCTGATATATCTTTTGTTATTCTAAAAAAAATCCTGAACCAAGCAAATAAGTAGCCAAACATATAGCCAAAATCAAAAGATTTGTGACCTGGCTGTCACCTGTGGAAGAATGTAGGTGTGAGAAGAGGGCAGAAATGCCCTGGCAACACTGGGTGTTTGAGGCTGGTTTGTTTTTTAAAAGCATCTTTACCTTCTATGGTAAGAAATCTCCAGTAATTTTTTCCCCAGGTTCAGGGTTAAGATTGCCTGGATTAAAATTTGGTGCCAGAAAAACTAGTTGTGTGACCTTGGACGAGTAATTTACTTGTCTGTGCCTCAGTGTTCTCATGTAAAATGGGGATAATATCTTTTCTTCTTCTTCTTTTTCTTCTTCTTCTTCTTCTTCTTCTTCTTCTTCTTCTTCTTCTTCTTCTTCTTCTTCTTCTTCTTCTTCTTCTTCTTCTTCTTTCTTCTTCTTCTTTCTTCTTTCTTCTTCTTCTTCTTCTTCTTCTTCTTCTTCTTCTTCTTCTTCTTCTTCTTCTTCTTCTTCTTCTTCTTCTTCCTTCTTCCTTCTTCCTTCTTCCTTCTTCCTTCTTCCTTCTTCCTTCTTCCTTCTTCCTTCTTCCTTTCTTCTTTCTTCTTTCTTCTTTCTTTCTTCTTTCTTCTTTCTTCTTTCTTCTTTCTTCTTCTTTCTTCTTTCTTCTTTCCTCTTCCCCTTCCTCCTTCCTCCTTCCTCCTTCCTCCTTCCTTTTTCCTCCTTCCTCCTTCCTCCTTCCTTCTATGATAATGCAATATATGTAGAAAACTTAACATGGTACTTGCCATATGATAGGCTCTTAATAAACTAGCTGTTTTCATTTTATTAATATTAAGGGTTAAGAGGTGAGGTGGACAGTTAAAGTGAATCATATCAGTTAGGGCTTGATTAGCTATTTCACTTTAAATTAATTCCCTAACTTTTCCTGAGTGTCAGCTTCCTTAAAAGTTAAACGGAGCTATTACCGTTTAACAATAATTGTGATAGTATTTGTAGGCTCTTGACAGAAAGTAGGTACTCAATAAATGTCAATAAAATTTTAAATAGTTTTATTTATATATTTTGGTGGAGGTTTATTTATCAAGGAAGAAATATAAAATATATTTTTAACAGATGATTTGTAACATTTTCATACTTAAACATTTGAATATGTATAGCCTTAACCTAAGTCTGCTGAAGTTTGTGGGTAGGGGAGGGTGTTGGTTGAAATCATTTTGCTAACTTGAAAGTAGTATTTTAAATATTATCTTAAAACAAAAAAGCCATTTTACTAGACTAGTGGTTCTCAGCATTTACTGCATATTAACTCTATTGAGGAAATTTAAAAAAATACCAAAGTCTGGGTCTTACCTCCCTTGTTACTTTGAATATTCTAATTTTATCAGTTCAGCATGTGTTCTGGGTTTTGGTATTTTTGTTTTAACTCTCCAGGTGATTGAAATTTGAACCCAGGACTATGAATTATTGTTCTAAAGACCAACCAGTGGGTCTCAAAACATTAGTATGCAGTAGTGTCATCTGGAAGGCAGGCTGTTAAGATATACTTTGCTGGATCCTACACAAAGAGGCTTTTTTATTCACTAGGTCTGAGATGAGGCCCAAAAAGTCACATTCCTAAGATATTTCCAGGTGTGCTTATGCTGCTGGTCTGGTTACCACACTTTGAAGACCACAGAACAATAATGCTTAAATTTTTGAAAAGTAATAGAACATTTTTTTAAAAAATGAATGCTATTGACATTTCCTAGCTTCCCCAAAATGTAAATACAGTAGTCCTACCTTATCTGTAGTTTTACTTTCTGTAATTTCAGATACCCACTAGTCAACTGTAATATGAATATATTAAATGGAAAATTCCAGAAATAAACAGTTTATAAATTTTAAATAGTGTAACATTCTGAGTAGCATGATGAAATCTCATGTGACTCACCCCATTCACCTGAGACATGAGTCATTTCCTTGTACATCATTTCCATGTTATAGACACTTTCTGTCCATTTGTCACTTAGTAGCTGGCTTGGTTACTAGATTGACTCACAGTATCATAATGCTTATGTTCAAGAAATCCTTATTTTACTTAATAATAGGTCCAAAGCATAAGAGTGGTGATGCTGACAATTCAGATATGCCAAAGAGAAGGTGTAAAGTGCTTTCTTTAAGTGAAAAGGTGAAAGCTCTCAACTTAGTAAAGAAAGAAAAAAATTGTATGCTGAGGTTGCTAAGTTCTATGGTAAGAATGAATCTTCTGTTCATGAAATTGTGAAGAAGGGAAATGAAATTTATGTTAGTTTTACTGTTGCACCTCAAACTGCAAAAGTTATGGCTACAATATGAGGTAAATGCTTAGTTAAGATGGGAAAACTTTATCATAAGTATGTATAAGAAAAAACAGCATAAATAGGGTTCAATAATATCTAAGATTTCAAGCATCAACTGGGGGTCTTGGCTCATATCGCCCATGGTTAGAGAGAAACTGTACACTCAAAATATTGCATACAATTTTGTAGATTACATAAATTTACTTAGCTTATCCACTGAGTTCCTAGGATTTCAAACATTTGAGGCTACACCCCTGATCAAAAGCATTTCTGATATTATCTGCCTTTTAGCTCAAAGATCCAATGTCAGAATTGGCCTTTGTAAAATAATGCAATTTTATTGTGAGTAAAATATTAAAGAATTAGACTAACATTGAAGAAATTATATTGAAAGATGTAATTTTTTGAAATATACAATATTATCGACATCTTATATTAAAATTAATGTTGCTCTCAGATGATTTATTTTTCACATATTTTGTGTATTTTAGCATATAAAATAAGCTTAATCTTGTGATGAGTAAATTTATAACTGTCATCTTTTCCTTAATAAAATACTAACCATTTCATAGATATCTTTAAAATAATCTATTTCACACTTCAGTATTTTATTTATTTTGATTTACTTAATAATATTTATTGAGAGTGTGTTAGTTCAAGGCACTGTTCTTGGTTCTGGGAAATCACACTGAAATAAATAGACATTGCTCTTGTCATCAGGGAATTTAATTTATGAATGATTTCTTGCATGAGATGGTTTTTTTGCATTTCCAATCATTTTTCAGAATACTTTTAAACTCGTTCCAATAGTATAAACTCAGACTCTCTTTTGATAAATTTTTATTTTATTATAGCTTCAGGTATACAGTACATTGGCCAGACATTTATATTGTATATGAAATGATCCCTACCAATTACTCTATTATCCATCTGGCTCTGCATGCAGACTTTATAATACTGTTACCTATATTCCCAAGCTGTACTGTTCATCCCTTCAAATATTTTGTAGCTACTAATCTGTACTTCATCCCTTCACCTTTTCCAGCCAGCACCCCAATTCTCATCCCCTCTGGCGCTCACCAGATTGGCCTCTGTATCTGTGAGTCTATTTTGTTTAGTTAGTTCCTTTTTTTCTTTAGATTCCATATATAAGTGAAATCATGTGGTATTTATCTTTCTCTGTTTGACTTATTTCATTCAGCGTAATACCATCTAGGTCCATCCATGTAGATGCAAATAGAAGGATTTCATTTTTTATGGCCTAGTATTATTTCATTTATATAAATACCCTAACTTATTTACCTAATTGTCTCTTGATGGGCACTTATGTTGCTTCTATATATTGGCTATTGTGAATAGCACTACTGTGAACTAGGAGTGCACAGATCTCTACAAATTAGTGTTTTGTTTTCTTTGGATAAATGCCCAGAAGTGCAGTTGCTGAGTCAATTTTTTGATGAACCTCCAAACTATTTTCCACAGTGGCTGTACCATTTTGCAATCCCACCAGTAGTGCACAAGGGTTCCCTTTTCTTCACATTCTTACCAACACTTGTTTTTTGATTTACTGATGACAGCCATTCTGACAGATGTAAGGTGATATCTCATTGTAGTTTGAATTTTTATTTCTCTCATGAGTAGTGATCTTGAGCATCTTTTCAAATGTGTATTGGCCACATGTACTTCCTCTTTGGAGAAATACCTATTCAGGTCTTTTGCCCAATTTTGAATTGGATTGTTTGGGATTTTTGTTGTTGTTGTTGAGTTGTATGAGTTCTTAATAAATTTTAGATAATAACCTCTTATCAGGTGTTATATTAGGCAAATATCTTCTCTCATTCAGTAGGTTGTTGTTTCCTTTTGTTGATGGTTTCCTTTGTTGTACAAAAACTTTTTAGTTTGACATAGTCCCATTTGTTTATTTTTTATTTTGTTTTCCTTGCCCAAGAAGATTATCAAAAAAAAAATTACTAATACTAATATCACAGACTTTGCTGCCTAGGATTTTTTCAAAAAGTGTTATGGTTTTAGGTCTTATATTTAAGTCTTAATCCATTTTGAGTCTGTTCTTGTATATGGTGTAAGAAGGTAGTCCAGTTTCATTTTTTGGCATGTATCTATCTAGTTTTCTCAGCACCATTTGTTGAAGAGATTGTCTTTACCCCGTTGTATATTCTTGCCTCCTTTGTCAGATATTAAATGAGCATCTAGATGTTGATTTATTTCTGGGCTCTCTATTCTGTTCCATTGATCAACATATCTGTTTTTATGACAGTACTGTGCTGTTTTGATTACTGCAGTATAGTTTGTTAACAGGTAGTGTGATACCTCCAACTTTGTTCTTTTTTTCTCAAGATTGTTGTGACTATTAGGGATCTTTTATGGTTCCATATAAATTTTGGATTGTTTTACTTCTCTGAAAAAGGCCATTGGTATTTTGTTAGGGATTGCATTGAATCTATAGATTACTTTGGGGAGTAATGCCATTTTAACAATGTTGATACTTTCTACCTATGAGCATGGTATTTGTATCTTCTTCAAGTTCTTTATTAAATGACATAATTTTCTGAGAACAAATCTTTTACCTTCTTGGTTAATTTAATCCTAGGTATTTTATTGTTTTTGACGCAATTGTAAATGTGATTGTTTTCTTAAATTCTCTTTCTGAAAGCTCGTCATTGGTATATACAAATGCAAACAACTTCTGAATATTTTGTATCCTGGTCCTGCACTGAATTCATTTATTCTAACAGTTTTTGTTGAAATCTTCAGGATTCTCTCTATATAGTATCCTGTCATCTGAAAATAATGACAGTTTTACTTCTTTCTTTCCAATTTGGGTGTCTTTTATTTCTCATTCTTGTCTGATTTTTATAGTTAGGATTTCCAATACTATATTGAACAATAGTGGTGAAAGTGAGCATCCTTGTCTTGTTCCTTGTATTAAGAAATGCTTTTAGCTTTTCTCATTTGATTATAATATTAGTTGTAGGTTTATCATATATGGCCTTTCTTATGTATATGTTTGTTTCTTCTATTCACACTTAGCTGAGAGTTTTTATTATAAATGGATGCTGGATTTTGTCAAATTTTCTACATCTATTGCTAAGATCACATAATTTTTATCTTTCAATTTGTTAATGTGGTGTATCACTTTAATTGATTTGTAGATATTGTGCCAACCTTGCATCTCAGGAATAAATTCAACTTAATCATGGTATTTGATATTTTTAATATATTACTGAATTTGGTTTGCTAATACTTTGTTGAAGATTTTTGCATCAGTGTTCATTAGGGTTATTGGTCTTTAGTTTTCTTTTTTGTAATGTTTTGTCTGTTTTTGAAAATAGGGTAATGGTGGCCTCATAAAAAGAGAGACTTGTCTCCTCTTGAATTTTTTGGAATAGTTTGAGAATAGGTGTTAATTCTTCTTTGAATGTTTGGAAAAATTTACCTATAAAGCCATCAGTCTAGGACTTTTGTTTTTTTGAAGTTTTTTTTATTATTGATTCAATTTTATTGGTGGTAATCTGTTGATTCAGATTTTCTGTTTCTTTTTTATTCAGTTTTAGAAGATTATGTTTTTAGAAATGTATCTATTTCCTCTAGATTGCCCATTTTTTTTGGCATATAATTACTCAGTATTTTCTTATAATTCTTTGATTTTCTGTGGGGTCAGTAGTTACTTCTCTTTCATTTCTGATTTTATTTAAATGGCTTTTCTCTCTTTTTTCTTGATGAGTCTGGTTAAAGATTGATCAATTTTGTTTATCCTTTCAAAGAACCAGCTCTTGATATCATTGATCTTTTGTATTTTTTTACTAGACTCTTATTTATTTCTGCTCTGATCTTTATTATTTCCTTCCTTTTCCTCACTTTGGGTTTTATTTGCTGTTTCTTTTCTAGTTCTTTTAAGTGTAAAGTTGGATTGATTATTTGAGATTTTTCTTGTTTCTTGAGGTAAGCCTGTATTGCTATGAATTTCCCTCTTAGGGCTGCTTTCTGTGTGTCCAACAAATTTTGAGTTTTTATTTTCATTTGTCTCTAGGTATCTTTTGATTTCTTTTTTTTTGATCCCATTATTAACCCATTAATTGTTTAGAAGCATGTTCCATGTGTTTGTTTATTTTCCAGTTTTTTTCTTATAGTTGATGTCTAGTTTCATACTATTGTGGTTGGAAAAGATGCTTGATATGATTTCAGTCTTTTTAAATTTATTGAGATTTGTTTTGTGGCCTAACATTTGGTTTATCTTGGAAATGATCCATGTGCACTTGAGAAGAATGTATATTCTGCTTCTTTGAGGTGAAATGCTCTAAAAATATCAATTAATTTCATCTGGTCTAGTGCGTTATTTAAGATCTGTCCATTGGTGTAAATAGGGTGTTAAAATCTCCTACTATGAGTGTATTATTGTTGATCTCTCCTCTTATGTCAGTCAATAATTGCTTTATTTATGTATGTGCCCCTATGTTGGGTGCATATATGTTTACTAGGGTTTTGTCCTCTTGTTGGAGTGATCCCTTTATCATTATGTAATTCCCTTTTCTGTCTGTTATTATAGCCTTTATTTTAAAATCTATTTTGTGTGGTATAAGTATTGTTACCCTAGCTTTTTAAAAAAAATTTCCATTGACATGAAATATCTTTTTCCATTACTTCACTTTCAGTTTGTGTGTATCATTTGTAGACTGCATATATATGGGTCTTGTTTTCTTATCTATTCAGCTACCCTGTCTTTTGATTGGAGCATTTAAACCATTTACATTTAAAGTATCGATAGGTACATAGTTGTTGCCATTTTATTACTTATATTTATGGGTTTCTTTTTTCCTCACTTTTCACAGAAGTTTCCTTAACATTTCTTGTAAAACCACCTTGTTGGTAATGAATTCTTATAACTTTTTTCTGTCTGTGAAGCTCTTTATCTCACTTTCAATTTTAATTGAAAGCCTGCTGGGTAGAGTAGTCTTGGTTGTAGGCTCTTATTTATCATCACTTTGAATATTTCTTGCTATTCTCTTCTGGCCTGTGAAGTTTCTGTTGAAAAATCAGCTAATGTTCTTATGGAAGTACCTTTGTAAGTAACAGGCTGCTTTACTCTTGCTGCTTGTAAGATTCTCTCTTTGACTTTAAACTTTGGCATATTAATTATGATGTGTCTTGGTATGGGTCTATTTGGGTTCCTCTTGTTTGAAACTCTTTGTGCTTCCTGGACTTGTATGTCTATTTCTTTTGCCAGATTAGGGAAGTTTTCTGTTATTATTTCTTTAAATAGGTTCTCAATCCTTTGCTCCATTTTTTTATTTTTCTGGTACTCCTATGATATAGATGTTGGTACATTTAATGTCCCAGAGGTCTCTTAAATTTTTCTCATTTTGTTGATTCGTTTTTCTTTTTACTGTTGTGATCAGTTGTTTTCTGCTACTTTGTCTTCCGATTCACTGATTTCATCCTCTGCTTCATCTAATTTATTGTTGATTTCTTTTAGTATGTTCTTCATTTCAGTTATTGTAGTCTTCATTTCTGGCTTTTTTATGATTTCTATGTCTTTTTTTATACTTACTATATTTCAGTTGAAGTCCTCACTGGGATCATCTATTCTTCCCCTAAATTCATTGAGCATCCTTATAACCAGTGTTTTGAACTCTGTTTCTGGTAGGTTTATTGCCCCCATTTAGTTCAGTTTTTTTTTTCTAGAGTTTTCTCCCATTATTTTATTTGTGGCATGCTTCTTTATTTTCTCATTTTAGTTGCCTCTCTGTGTTCATTTCTCTGTATTAGGATGATTACATCTCCTAGCCTTGGCCAGATGGCCTTATGAAGTAAATGTGTGGCCCAGTGGCGTAGTCTCCCTAATCAACTCTGCTAGGGGCTCTGGGCATCTTCCTTGTGTGGGTTGTGTATCTTCTATTGTAGTTAAGTGTTGATTGCTGTTAGCATGTCAGTGGATAGAATTGACTTTCAGGCTGACTGGTTGTGGAGACTGACCACGCCTGCTGGGTATGAGTAGCTGTGGGGCTAATCTCTCAGAGTGAGATTTGCCCCAGCAGGTTTGTTTACCTGTTGAGACAACCCTTTGTATGTGCCATTTATGAGGTTAGTCAGGATGTTCTCTGTTGTGGTATGACACCAACCTCCATTGTGTTGGTTTTATGGCTCCTTGATGGGGCTCTTGAGAAGGCCAATGTCAACCACTGCTTTAATTGGTCAGGGTTACCTGATGGAAGATACAAAGCAGTCCTCAGATAGTTGCTACCTATTGCTGGATCTAGAGGCAAGTGGAGGAGACAATGGAGCTAGCTGTGATCTAGTTACCCCCATTACCAAGCCTGGGGCATCTCGAAAAAAGGACCAGTATACCTCAAGACTTGAGGCTGCCTGCTAGCTGCCCATAAGACTCTGCAGCTGGAAGAGTTTTGGATTGTATATGAGTTGGGTGGTGCGGGGATCCAGAGTGTCACCAGGGTAAAGCAAGCAGATTTCCCCCTGGCCAATGCAGAGTCAGTTTTTGTACCAGTGCTAAATATGTGGCTTCCTGTTAAAGTTGCAGATTTCAGCAAGGCCAGCTTCTGACTGCCTCAGGCCTACAGATCTGTTCAAGAAATACCTTAGCTTAGGTAAGGGTTTGTGGCCTGCCACTGAAAGTCACTTCTAGGATATATGGGTTGCATGCAGGCCATACAAGCTGAGGGCTGTTGTTTGCTGTCTAATTTGTGGCTCAGGAAAAGCATAGGGTGGGGCTGGCTGCTTGGTAACAGGTGTGCTATGGGTAATTTGTAGGTTGGGTGATGTGGAGTTCTCAGGGAGACATGGGGTGGAGTGAGCCATTCTTGTCAGGCCAGTGCTGAGCCTGTGGGCTCCCACAAAAGTCACAGACCACAGCAAAACCAGATGACATCTGCGTTAGACATGTGGAACCCCGTGATCCACCCAGTAGACACCAGGCCCACCACCAAATGTCTCTTGTAAAATGTGTGGACCATGCATGGGCCATGTGAATTGAGGACCATTGCCTGAAACCAAAGTGTGGCCCAGGATTGGGAAGAGCGTGGCCAGCTTTCTGGCAACAGGTCCACCTAGGGCAATTTGTAGGTTGGGTCTCAGGAAAACATGGGGTAGGATAGGCTGATCTTCCCAGGCCAATGCAACTTCAGAATGGCTGTGCAGGGGGGAGGTTTTAATATAGGCAAGATGGCGCCCATCTGTAGTCTGCCCCAGAGAGGGTCTCAGCAAAGGAACAATGGCAGCTGTCCTTCCAGCATTCACCCTGGTGCCATACAACTGAATCTTTCCCCATGTGTCTTTTGCACTTCCTGAGCTGCTGAAGCTCTGTCGGCACCCAAGGTGAGTGTCTGTGAGCCAATGAGTCTGCGCGTGGGTTCTTTAAGGGGGACATCTGAGTTTTCAGATTTCTTCTGTATCACCCAGATGACCGGAATCCTTACTGATTTTTAGTCAGAGAACTTTTCTTTCCAGGACTGGAACCTTGGACTGGGAAGCCCTTGTTTAGGGCTATGGCCCCTTATTCATTCAAGGGATCCTCTACAGCTCTGCTCGCCCTACATGGCTCAACCTTCATGTGTGGGTGCAGGACTAGCCCATTTTGTGTCTCCACCTCTCTTACTGGTCTCGATATGGCTTTTTCTCTATAGTCTCAAATATGTGTATTGATCAGCTAGATTTCAGGCAGTTCTCTACATTGATTGTTTTATAATTTCATTTTAATTTTAATACTGTCCTGGGAGGATGCAAACTCCACTTTTACCTAGACTACCATTTCGACCCCTCTATACTCAGACTCTTAAAGGAATATTTCAAAAGACTTACTTGTTACTATGTATTTTTATATTAGTGGTAAATATGTTTTGAACAAGGTAGTAAGATCTGTTAACTGTTCAGTATACAAAAGCACACATGATAGAGATAGATACTATACATGCTTACAATATATTTGCATACTAATGCTTTGGAAATGTTATGTTGAGAAATACCATTTATTTTATGATATATAATCATGTGAGTATTGAGATACATTCAACAATGGCATTACAAATACAATGTGGTAATAGATTTCAATATAATTCAACATGTACAGAGGAATCTCAGGAGTAAAGTTTAGTATGTTCAGCAAACTAGAATTGCATGGTTAAAGAAAGGTACCTGCAGATATAGTGTTAATTAGATAGTCATGTTCTACATATCACTGCTAGCTTAGCTTCATAGAGCTATAGCAATTGCTACTTTTGAATTTGTTAAATTTTTCTTCATTTAGTTTTTAATTTCTACGAGTGCGTAGTTCCAGTTTCACAAATTATTGTTTCCTGGTTTTTTATATTCCTTTTATTTTTTTAAAAAAACTTTAGTATGAACAAAAGATTCATTTCATGTCATTTCATTTCATTGTTTTGGTTGAACCTGACTAAAGGTTCTTATGAAACTAAAATCATAAAAAGCATTGTCAGAAAAGCCAATATTAGGTTAAGGTCTTGTTTTTATTTTAATCATTGCTGCTCTGCTGACTTTATGTAAAACAGATTCACAGTTTATTTTCTGGACTTGAAAGAATGCCAAGAATATAGTATGTTCATAATTTACTTTTAATTTTTGTTTAGTTAAAAAATTTTAATTATTTAAAAATAAATATTATTTTACTTTTTAGAATGTATATATAAATGGATTTATGAGTAAATACTGTAAGGACAAATATAAATTTAAAATGAGGATTAATTCTCCATCTGAAAATGAAGGAAGAGATTTATTTTCCCTCCATTTTCTTATAGCTTTTACTTTAAAAACTTGTACTATAATTGTAAGTACTTTTTCTTTGAGATGTATATAAATATTTTTGAAGACTAAATGGGCCTGTGTCAGCTGGCCTTTTGTCACCTTCATAATCAGATGACTTTCTCAAGGACCTGGCATCATTTCTTTGAAATATAAATATCAAGAGAGACAACTTTGACTCTGGGTTTCTGTGATAAGGTAGGAGCCTAATTTTCATGGCAACTTATTCCAACTTGCAAAACTACCCCCTGTCATAAAGATATAAGTAGTGTGTTTCTCCCGTGGATTAGGCCAATTAGCTAACTAGCTAATACAGATGGTCACACAATTACCAGGTAAATTTAGGATGAAGTATGTTGGACAAATGATGCTGTCAATTTCTCTTAGTTGAAATTAGTTATTATTTATTTTGAAGGCATATATGTAATAGCTTATGTCTCCTTGGATATATAAATAGGTGAGGTATTTTTTTTTGTCTTTGCATCTCTTAGCAGATTGCCTGTGATATGGATCACATTCTCCTTTAACGCATATTTAATAATAAAAGTGTTTTTTCTCTCTGCTACCTTTGTGAAGAAGATTCTGGGTTGGAAGAAGATTTTTATTATTATTATTTTCCTCAACAGTTTTTAGTGTGAGCAACAGTATTAGCCTTGATATTTATATAACCTAAAGGTTATAGAACTGTGATAGCATCTCTGATATTTGAATGCAATAAAGGCCTTGATATAGGCCTTATAAGATGACAGTTCTCAGTTAAGTTCCTGAACACTGAACATGGAATAGTTTCCCATAACCAGGGACTTTATTTATATATTTAATCAATGGCAAGCTGCTTTAAGGCAATGTGTTAATCCTAATTTCTCTTGCCAGTGTCTTCAAAACTTAATTTTAAAAATTATTATTAATCTCATTCGAAAGGTTATTTGAACTGAGATGAACTATGTTGCCAAACTAAAGAAGCAAATGAAATAAAATGATAACTACAAATGAAAGGACTCTTGGGAATACTTCCTATAAACTTAACATGCTTAATCAGGAAAGTCAGGTTCTCAATAGTTTTAGGAAGAACACAGGCAAACACCAAAGCAGACCAGACTTCCCAGTTGGAATTATGGCTGTCAAGAAGCAAGATGTTTTGTTTTGGGAACCTAGAAATAGATTGATTTCTTTCTCAAATTCTCCCTCAAAATTTATGAAGAATTACCACCCTGACTTGGCACTAAAGAAAACTTTTAAACATCTGAATTTAACAAAGAAATAATCCAGGACTCTAGCCCATGAAATAAGTCCTAGAATTCAGAGTAGCAATTGTATCAAGCTTCTTACTTGTGTATGTGCAATCCTATAACTTTTTTATGTAGGAGAATTTTATTAATTCCAACTTATTCTTCCATAAATGCCTAGAGTAAGATAAAATCTAGAGAATATCACTATGGCTCAGAACCAGCAGGTATTTATTTTTAAATGCTACTAATGGAGTGACAAATGTCTGTGATACTGAAAGTAAAACTAAAAGCAAACAAACAAGCAAATATAGATTTTCCAAAGCCTTTCACACTTTGGCCTTGAGCTATCCTTTTAACCCTTTTTCAGACATTAGTACTTCACTCTCTTCTTGTCCAAGTTAATGCAAATTCTTTGGTGGTTTAAATATAAACCTCATTTTTCTGCCTTTGTATTTTAGTACATCTTCTCTCTTCAACTGGATATTCTTTCATCTCCAAATTTCAAATATATCTATCTGTGTCTATATCATTATTATAAAATTTATTTATCTACATTTGTGTTTGTATGTGTATGTGCTTTATGTTCTCTTTGTTACTAGAAATCCTTGAAGGCAGAATTTGTAATTTGTTTACCTTAATCTCCTTCAGAAAAACAAAAGGGTGAACAAAATTAAATACCTTTTGTAGTGATGACCAGACACATGCTGCATCAACTCCAAAATTTTCTAACACAAGATGTGAGAAAAGAACAAAATGTTGTTTTTACTTTATATAAGCATATTCAGAGAAGCAAACCATTTCTTAGCACATTTTTGGATTACCTGGTGAATTTTCTTTTATTATGTCTTAAAACTTTGTAGTAGGCAGTGACTATGTTTCTTTTATGATGATTAGCATGGTGTACAATATTTTGTTGTGATAATAATGGACCTATTACAAAAGCCAAAACCACAATTTCATTAAAATTATTTTAAATCATAAAGATCGTCTTTTAATATATTAATCAAATGAAAAGTGAAAAGCTATAGATTTGTCTACCAGACACTAGAAATTAGTGGGAGGATCTACAATATCATTGTTTTGTTGAATTGGTTGAAGGTATTTTTGTTAAATATACTCTTTTTTAAATTAATTAAAACAAGAAATTTCATAATTTCTTGCCCCAAAAACCTTTTCAGAGTTTAGAGGGCTCTGTGTTAAGAGTGCATTTCAAAATGCTGAGGAGAAAATTTCTGAAAATAATGATTTAAAGTGAGTGTTTTTTATATATTTGCTTGAGAATATGGGATTTAAGCCTATACCACTATCAGAAAAGTATATAAACCTTTTAAAAACCTATGTATTCTCAACTGATAGAAAGGAAGGATAAATGAAATGGCTTAATATCAAATGGGAAACTATATCTTAATAACCATTCAAAATATAAGAAATCAACTTTCTAAGGCCAAAAAGTGTTTTCAAAAAAAGCATAGGTAGATTTCTAGGTAAAAACAGTAACCTAAGTATACACATAAATATTTGATTCTCTATTCTATTCCCAACCCAGAATCACCCTCCAAAGGAAATGACATGCTAAATTTTAAAATAGGAGAAACTCTGCACTAGCCATGGAAATTGATAAAGAGATCAAAATAGTATAACTTTCACTGATGTTTTTGGTAGCTAGAAGGCAGAAAAGACTACATTAGGCCTGAAACTCTTGGGGGTTTCATTGTTTTTACTAGAATTTACTTCTGAGGATCCTAGACCAACACATATATTTTATGTTTTAGTGAAGAAAGACTAGAAATGGAGTTGGTCTCTGTATTCCATTTCAAGCTATTTTAAGCTTCGAAAAGGAGTATAATCTGAGGGTTATATTGACAATAGAGCATAGTAACTGCCAAGAGCAAAAGCTCATGTATACTTAAGTCAGTTTGGTTAATTTTATTTGAAACCAACAGAGTTCTGTGTGACAGTCAGCTACACTAGTTAGAGGACAGAGAGAGAGAGAGAGGGAGTGACAAGGATGCAGTGAATCAAAAGATGCAATTGGTGAAGGGAGTACTGATCTCCACTGACAAGAAGATTGGAATTTATGTCTAGTAATATTAGACAAGGAACTTTATAGCAGTTTTACTAGTAGAGATAAAGCAGATCTATCTATCATTATTGGCAGATGTCAAAACTCAAACCGAGACATTCAGCTGAAAAAGTTATGATAAATAGTAACAGTTTAATAAGGTTACACAATTAAATATACAAAACATGTAGCTTTTGTATAAATAAACAATAACTACATATTTTCCCCAGCTTTACTGAGATATGTGACACTTAACATTCTGTAAATTTAAGGTATACAATGTGCTTTGTGATTTACAAAGCAATAACCACAATAGAATGAAATAGAATTAAAACCTCTATCACTTCATATAATTACCATTTCTTTTTGGAGAGAGAACATTTAAGATCTACTCTCAGCAACTTTCAATTATGTTATACAATATTATTAACTGTAATCACCATGCTGTACTTTAGATCCCCAGAACTTACTCATCTTCTAATTGAAACTTTGCACCCTTTGACTAACATCTTATCATTTATCACCACCCCCACCTCAGCCCCTGGCAACCATCATTCTAACTCTGTGTTTCTATGAATTAGGTTTTTTAGACTCTACATATAAGTGAGATAATAAATTATTTGTCTTTCTCTAACTTATTTCACTTAGCATGCTAAGGGTCCATCCATGTTAGCACAAATGGCAGGATTTTCTTCTTTCTTGTGGCTGAATAACATTCCTATGTGTGTTTGTCTGTGTGTGTGTGTGTGTGTGTGTGTGTGTGTGTGTGTGTGTATCTATTGATTGATCTGTTTATAAACAAGTTATTTCCATATCTTGGCTATTGTGAATAATGATGCAATGAACATAAGAATACAGATATCTCTTTGATATACTGATTTAATTGCCTTCCAGTATACACCCAGAAGTGTTATTGCTGATCAATTTCTTGAGCAACCTCCACCTCCATATAGTTTTCCATAGTGTTTATACCAATTTCTGCAAACACTGCACGAAGGTTTCCTTTTCTCCACATCTTCTCCAACATTTGTTTTCTCCTGTCTTTTTGCTAATCGCCATTCTAACAGGTGTTTCCTTATTGTGGCTTTGATTTGCATTTCTTTGATGCCGAGTGATATTAAGTATCTTTTCTTGTACTTATTTATTGGCCACTTGATGTCTTCTTTGACAAATGTGTGTTCAGTTCCTCTGTCCATTTTTTATATGGATTGTTTGTGTTTTACTATTGAGTTCCTTTGGATATTAACTCCTTATCACATAGATGATCTGCAATTATTTTTTTTTCATTCCACAGGTTGCCTCATGATATGGTCAACCAATAACTGACAAAGAAGCCTAGAATACTCAATGAGGAAAGAGTAATCTATTCAATAAATGGTGTTAGGTAATTATGCATGTAATTATGCATGGATAATTACATGCATAAAATTGAAATTGGACCCCTTTCTTAAACCACTCACAAAAAATAACTTGAAGTGGATCAAAGACTTAAGTATAAGACTTGAAAGAGTAAAAATCCTAGTAGAAAATATAGGGTAAATGCTCCTTGGCATTGGTCTTGATAGTGATTTTTTTGATATGACACCAAAAAAAAAGCTACAAAAGCAAAAAATAGACAAGTAGCATTACATCAAACTAAAGAGCTTATTAACAGCAAAAGAAGCAACCAACTTGATATTTTAATTTAAAAAATCCAAGAAATGAATGACCTAGATAAAGATCTTTGCAAATTGATCATAATACAATGAAAGATGAATAACTAGAGTCAATAATTTGATAAAATGTCATGAAATGAAGAGATTGGTAGATGGCTATAAATAGGATAACACCATATAATATCCACCAACTTTATAAATAATCTTTTTTAGGTTATTAAATAAAACATGAAATGAAAATTATCAATTTTCCAAAGGACAGAAAAAGTAGAATAGTTAAAATATATAAAGCTTCATAGGAAAATAGGGTGCATATCTCCAGCAACATTACTGAGTACTAGACTGTATGTGAAACTAAAAGCCATGCCCTCTACTCAGAGTGATGCCAACTTCAACATATAGTGAAGAACTCCTTTTATCTTTCTACCTACTCCCTTCCACCTGTCAATTCCTTTAATAGAGGTTTAGCTTCTCCATGCATTCCCACACATTAAAAATCAATGGAAAAATATTTTAACTAGCAATCTAATTGAACTCAATTTAGTCCAAGTGTGTCAGGAAAAACACAACTTGTCATTGGAAGACTTCACTATGAATAATTTTTTAAAATTTGAAGCAACCAAACTATAAATTAAACCCAAAATTCCAGAGTTGAATCAAAAGTAAGTTTTATAATGTGCTTCCTTTTTCTCTTTGAAAGACTCTCAAGTTTTCATAAGTATATTTTAAGGAAAATAATTTTCAGTTTAATGTGAGCTACAAGTGGATGTTTTGGTCACATAAATAATAAATTCTGTCTCATTTCCAGATCCCACTGAATTTTATAGTTTTAGAGACTAAACTCAAGTTAAGTACAGTAATTTTATGATCAACCTGGGAAGATATGAGTATTTATGGCAATTTATACCAATATAATAGTGCAAAAGGTTTAGTCAATAAATAACAATTCATATGACTGAATATATATATATATATATATATATATATATATATATATATATATATTCTCAAATAAGTGAAACTATTCCATGTACATAGGGGTCATTCTTCCTTTAAAAAACTGATAGACACTTAATTTTATCAGTTTACAGGTTTCTAGGGAGAAATAATAACACAAACTGAGTAAGTAGTAATTTCCTATCTCACATAATACATAAACTGAGGTAAAGTTAGTACAGGATTGGTGATTTTGTAGACTCAAAGACACTACTGAAAACCTGTTTTATCTTAAATGCTCAGATTACCTTTTATCCTTACAAGATGCAGAAGTTCCAAGCATTATATTTGGATATGCATTATTCTAAATCTGTTTCATCTTGTATGTATGATTTTAGATGTGATTCAATTATTCACCAAATACTCCACCCACCATAGGATTTTCTCATGAATGATTACCCAAAATTTTACTACAGGCCACTTTTAAACATAATTCAATTAAGAAAGCTAATTCACAATTAGAATTTAGCTTTGATAAGGAGGTAGAATCAACTATGAGCTGAGTTTCTATTCAGAAAGAAGAAAAACTATTTAAATAAAAACTAACATGTTTTCACCTAGGGTAACTTAAATTTTTCCAATATAACATCCAATATTAATATCATAACAAAATTAAATATAATTTCCACTGAAGAATTAAATAAATTAAAAGAATTCTGAAATGGAAGCCAAAAGATTTCATCTAGGATATGCTTTCTCCAATCATATAACCTTTGATAAGTTTTTAATTATCTTGAAATTTGATTTACATATTTGTAAAATGAGAATAAAATTAATAGCCCTGTATACTCTTTAGATATTGAGGATCAAACAAATAATGTATTTTAATGCATTTTATAAATTATAATTATAAATTATAATTATTTTTTAAGCTTACCCATATCTGCTTATGAGTATTTTCCCCCAGTGGAGAAACAAGTTGGTGATGGAAAGGTAGTTAAGAGTAGGTTATTCAACAAAACATTCAGGCAGTAGAAAGTCAAAAATTTTCTTCTTTGTACTTCTATAGTTGCACTGATGTCAATTCTGCTATATTTTATCATATAAACACACTTAACAATAGTTGTTTGTGTCAGTAAATATAGAACCACAGATGGGAAAGAACAAAAGCACCAAGTTTGTGTAAGCAGTGTGCCATGTGCACTCTGTTCATAAAGAGAAGATGACTAGATTAGTAAAACTCAGCCCTGACTTCATATAAAAATTAGAGTATATTGTAAGAGACAACAATGGACACACATAATGCTTATGAAACCAGAGTGTAAAAATTAAGCACATGGAATCAGAAAGGGGTGGATTTATGTCCTGGTTCTGGCAAAGAGTTTTTAACCTTGGACAATATATTGTGTATTTGTAAGCTTCAAGAATCATTTTAATATACCACATGCTGCTCCCAAACTTGATTTCTTATCCATTATTTAAAATTAAGAAATTGACATATTAATATGATAAAATAGCTTGGGTAAGAGACACTATATTATATTACTTGTCAAATGATGGGTTGCTTACAAGATGCTATATGAGTTTATAGCACTTTGGGGGAAAAAACAACCTGGAGAGACTATCTCTAAGCATGGATTTTTTTAGTTTTTCTATAATAAAATTATCTATTAAAAGGCAAATAAATATAAACTATCAGTATAAAATCTAAATAATTTGATTAAGTACAATGTAATACAAATGTATCAATCCAAGTATGTTTTAGCTTTTCTTTTGTTCTCTAAGCAACAGAAATATATATTCATGTTTTATAGCACCTACATAAAGTCTAATTGTATCGTCTGCTTTAGGCTTTTTTAAAGCATCATTAAGTAGTAAGCTAAGATAGGAGCCATTTAATGTTACTCTAACCTTGGCCCTTAATTCTGTTTAAAAGTGACAGTGTAAAAAGAACTGGTCAGACCAGCAACAAAACCAATTTAAAATTATTATTGAAGTAATGCCCCAACTGAATTCTTTTTAATGTGGCTCAACTCTATTCATTCCGTAAGAGCACATCATAGCATCTCAATGTTTTTCTGCCTGAAATTGTTTTATACCAAACTAACAAAGATCTTGATTGTAATAATCAGATTATCAATCAAATTGTTTATCATTTCAGGAATTGTAGAATTTTTTATGCTCATCAATTTTAACACATGATTGAAGGCCTAATATTTCAAAATACTATATTTTCCCTTTTCAATTCTTTGTTCATTAATATATTACCTGAAACTACATTTTTTCACTTTTAAAGGATTTTCCAATGAATTTAAATTTTTTTAATGACTTTTTTTATTTTGACTTAGGATACAATATTATATTCATTTCAAGTCTACAGCAGTCATTAGAGATCTATATAACTCACAAAGTGATTACCCCAATAAATCTAATACCCGTCTGCCCCATATATATTTATGACAATATTATTAACTATATTCCTTGTGCTGTATTTTGTATCTCCATGACTGTTTTAGAACTACCCATTTGTACTCCTTAATCCTTCCCTTTTTTCATCAACACTCTCTAAACTCCCTCACATCTGGTGACCCCAAAATGTTCTCTGTATCTATGAGTTTGCTTCCATTTTGCTTGTTTATTTCTTTAGATTACACTTGTACATGAAATTATATGGCATTTGTCTTTCCTATCTGACTTATTCCATTCAGCACAATACCCTCTAAGTCCATTATGCAATATCATTTTCCATCTCCTTATTTTAGTCTATGTGTGTCTTTTAATCTGAAGTAAGTCCCCTAGGCAGCATATGTAAGACTCCTGTTTTCTTATTCATTCAGCTACCCTAGTTTTTGATTGGCACTTAATTCTCTTTCATTTGAAGAACTTATTGATTGATATGTAGTTATTGCCATTCTTTATTCATATTTTTGATATGATTTTTTTCTTCTTAAAGAAGTCCCTCTAACATTTCCTTAAATAGTGGCGTGGTGGTGAGACATTCCTTTAGCTTTTTCTTACTTGGGAAGTTCTTTATCTATCTTTCAACTCTCAATGATAGCTTTGCTGGATAAAATAATATTGGTTGTAGATCCTGGGTTTTCATCACTTTGAATATTTTGTGCCAAGCCCTCCATCCTGCAAAGTATCTTTTGAGAAATCAGCAGCTAGTCTTATGAGAGTTCCCTTATATGTATCTAACTGCTTTTCTCATGCTGCTTTTAAGATTCTCTCTTTGTTTCTAAACTTTGGCATTTTATTTATGATGTGTCTTGGTGTGTGCCTCTTTGGGTTTATTTTTTGGGGATTCTCTGAGCTTCCTAGGATTATATGTCTGTTTTCTTCACCAAGTTAGGGAAGTTTTTCATCATTATTTCTTCAAATAGGTTCTCAACTTCTTGTTCTTTTCCTTCTCCTCCTGGTACCCTTGTGATGCAAATATTGTTACTCTTGATGTTGTCCCACAGTCTCCTTAAATTATCTTCATGTTTTTGGATTATTTTTTCTGGTTGCTGTTCTGATCAGGTGTCCTTCCACTACCCCATCCTCTATAATGGTGAATTAATCCTCCTCTTCATCCATTCTATTGATTCCTTCTAATGTGCTCTTCATCTCAGATATTATATTATTCATTTCTGACTGATTCTCTATTATAATTTCAGTCTTATGTTTTTTATGTTTTCATTGACCATCCTCATAACTACTATTTTGAACTCTGCATCTTTTAGATTGCTTGACTTCATTTTGTTTAGATATTTTTCTGGAGCTCTTTTCTGTTCTTTTATGTGGGACATGCTTCTTTGTTGCTCCATTTTTGCTGCCTTTCTGTGTCAATTTGTATGTACCATGTAAAGCTCCTAAGTCTCCCAGTCTTAGTAGTGTGGCTTTCTGGGGCCCAGTGGCACTGTCCTGTTTCAGGCCAAGTTTAGCCCCAGCCTATACCCCTCTGGGGCCACCTGGTAAGAGTCAGCAAACAATCCACAAATGGCTGACACCTGTACTGTGCTTATAGTTACCTCAAGAGGCCATACCTAAAACTGATGCTGGCTGCTATCAGTGTGGGGCTGGGAGCTGCTCAGCAAGTTGCACAGGGCATGCTGAGGACACCACTGGATTTGGCTTGGGTAGGGTCACAAGTTGAGAAGGGCAGAGTTTCAGGGAGTCTTTTGGGCAGAGCGATTTCTGATATCTAGTTAGATAATGTCTCAGCTATGGCAGTGCCTGTGTCTGCATGCTGAGATGGGGGAGGACTCAACCAATGATCAGTATATATCACCAGCACTTCTGACCAGGAGAAAGTCACCCCTTCCATCCTCACACTGAAGCCCTACAACTCAGTGTCCCCCCCCCGCCCATATGTCCGTGGCATCCTCCCCAACTGCCCGAGTAGACATCCCAGCACTGGAGCTCATGGTGAGCAAGTCCATCACCACGAAAGTTTGGTTATGGTTATGGGCCCTTCAAGAGGAAAGTTTGCATCTGCCGCTGCAGCTGCTGTAGCCTCTGTCTTCCTCAGCCCACGTGGGACTGGGCAGCCTTGTGTCTCAGCTCACTCTTACCATTCCAATGTGATTTCTTCATTCTCTCCCTAGTTGTAGGGCTTCTGTTCATCCAGACCCTAGGCAACTCTGCTTGTTGTTTGCTCCAAGGTTTTGTCACAATTTTGGTGTCGTCTCAAGATGAGTTGTGTAAAGCCTATACCCTCTACCCTATCTTGACTGGTAGATGATTTTCCAGCATAATTTAAATCTGAGATGAATATTTTATGAAGCAAGGGGAATACCTTGTATAGTGAAGGAAAAGGAAGATGGATTTCAAAAAGAAGACACAAAATATATTTTTTTTGTACTTTGATATAAAAAACAATTCTAATGAACAATTTTAATTACCTGCTATCTTGACTCAAAAAAAAAAAACCCAAATACTACTTTTTAAGAGTATTTGATTCACAAAATGCCTTTTCTCCAATTCATGTTTGCAAGAAGCTCATGGTATAGTTGAGGTAAAAACATAAAATTGATGACAATGAGAGGACTTCTAGTCAAGATAATTGCAGGTTCACATTTTGATATTCACTCTATTTTTAAATAAAATCCAATTAATAATAATTATCAATTAATAGTAAAGACATAAGACATATTATACACCAAAAAATAATTAGAAACTTTACCACCATCACATACTCACTGAAATTAAAAAATTCTCAGTAATTTTACCAGGACAAAAATTAAGCCCTGAGCAAGAAATAATATATGAGATATTTTGAAAAATTAATTGTTACTATTGAAAAATTAAATATATGATTTGTAGAAGATAAAATTAAATCTCTAAACAACAATAATATGTAAAATTTTCACTGGTTAAAGTGAGACAAGATGTGTATTTGTTAGGAAGAGAATAGCAATACTAAATATCTTCATACTTTAATAATTAACATTTTTTAGAATTGCTTTGGTTTGTTTTTTACTGTATAATTATGTTATTTTTATTTTATTTGTCTTTTATTACATTTATTGGGGTGACATTGGTTAATAAAATTATATAGATTTCAAGTGTGCAGTTTAATAATATATCATATGAATATTACATTGTGTGTTCACCACGCAAAGTCAGATCTCCTGTCATCATATATTTGACCCCTTTCTTTTCCTTACCCACTTTTCCTCTGGTAACCACTAAACTGTTGTCTGTGGCTATGAGTTTTTGTATGTCTTGTTCATTTGTTGCTTTCAGCTTTATATTGTACATATGGGAACCATATGGTTCTCAACTTTTTCTGTCTGACTTATTTTGCTTAACATGATAATCTCAAGATCTATCCATTTTGTCACAAATGGTGGTATTTCATATTTTATGGCTGAGTAATATTTCATTGTATATAAAATTTTATTTAAAATAAAATAATTTATAATCATTTTAAAATAAAAATTATATACACTTAAAGTATACATGTTTTTATATACATATACATAGTGAAATGATTACTACAATCAAGCTATAACATATCCATCTCCTCCCGTAGTTGCCTGTTTTTCTCTTTTTTGTGTGTGCTGAGAACACCTAAAATTTTCTCTCAGCAAATTTCCAGTATTCAATATAGTATTATTAATTATAGTTACCATGACTTACATTAGATCTTCAGAATTTATTCATCCTGTGTATCTGAAGGTTTGTACTGTTAGCCATTACACTGTAAATATATACATGAAAAATATAACGGTATGTAACTATAGTACAAAGCTTCCAAATCATATAGAAAGGAGAATATATGAAACCTTACAAATTCATCAAGATAAGGGAAAGAACAAGGACACAAAGCAAATTGTGGTCATCAGAAAGCACAAAATAGCATTAAAGGAATATATCAAAATAGGAATATCAATTTATTACTAAAAACAAAAATATGAATAGATTAAATTTATTTTTAAAACAGCCTTAAAGAAAACAAGTACAACAAAAAGGGAACAGAAACAAATACAGCTATACTTTCCTAACAAAAGATACACAAAATTATAAAGAAATTTTTTTGTAAAAGTAACAAAAGCTGTGCAAAGCAAATTACTAATCAAAAGAAGCTGGGATAGCAAAAATAATATTGTATTAAATGGAATTTAAGAAAAGTAGCATTAATAATAATGAACCATAAATAACTGTGAAAAGAGTGAAATTAGATCAGATGATATAGGCTGTATTTCAGTAAACATCAAAAATGATTACTGGATTATTGAGGCAGAGTTCAGTTTTCAAGGAAATGATAGACTATGAAGGAGACCCATATGTTAAACAGGCAATATGAAGGCAGTATGGTTTGTATTTCCATAGGGTTTTGGAGGAGCATAGAGTGGTAACCAACTCAGTCTTGTGGGAAGGGTTAAGAAAGTTTCCTGAAGGCAGTGTAATTTCAGTAGAGGCCCAGAAATCTAACAAAATAAGCCTGAACAGAAGATTGTTCCATGGCAAAGGAGCAACCTTGACAAAGGCTTGGCTGTGAGAAAGAAAGCAGGAAGCACTTGAGCACTTGAAAGCACAGCTGCACCACCTACTACCAGTGGTAGAGCCTGGGAGGAGGGCAGTGGCAAGGTAACAGAAAAGAAGGCTGGATAGACTATAACGTCAGTTATGTTGAAACTGGACATTTTTCTGAGAAATTGAAGATATTTATATAGGTAGGACAGAATCTCAGTGAACTTTAGAAAGCGTTCTCTGGTTATAGAATGGAGAACAGGAACTAGAAGGCAAGAAGAAAGAAGCAGAGTTTTACAATAATTGTGTAAAAGACCAAGGAGATTTATAATTCTGGGTGTTCTATTTGAAAATAAAATTTAGGGAAACACTAACCTCAACTCGTTAATGACTGTAAGAATGGGAAGTATACAGTTATTCATAATTTCCAGAGTTCCAACTTCTCATCACTTACATTGTGTAATAGCATAGTTGTTTTTTTTAAGAAAGCACATTCTCTTTCTTCTTGATAAGAATTAATTAATGCTGTAGTATCTTGGCGTATTTTCCAGCTCCCTAATTTGTTAGTAAAGGAAAGGTAGGAAAACATGTGTCTACTGAGTGTACTAGTCAGAGTATAATGCATAAAAGAAGAATAAGATATTTATAATATTTAAAAATTTATTGTTACAAATATTAGTAGACATAAGTATGAAAAACCCTTCTGATAATGTATCATATATATTATATATACATATATGTGTAAATAGACATATAAATAATAGTGAAATATGGTGATATTTCAATAGTGGAATTTAATGATTTATTACTTCATGGGGTGAAATTTATTGAATGAATGTCAGTGTACATTATTATAAAAATAACAAAAATGAGGAAAAACACTCATAAACATAGTAGTACTCTAGAATAAAGCTAAATCAACTTTGACATTAAGATCAAAAGACATTTATAATAAAGAAACATGTCAAAGATAGCAAAGTAAATAATCTAGAAGACACTGAGATAATTTATGGTTCCAGTTCCCAACCAGAAAAATTATATTTAATCGTCATTTAAAAACCCAGACAATTTCATACATAATCTTACAAATATCTGCATCTAGGTGAGTGAAGACCAAGTCATTTTAGAAGATAATATTCTATAAAAATAAAGATAAGATAAAATTATGTAAAATAATTAGAAAGCAATATCTCAAATGCATTCACTTTACTCCATTTTTACTGTCATCACTCTAATAGAGATCAACATTATCTCTTACTGAGATACCTTAAACAGCTTTCTGAATTAAATGGTTTCACTACTACTCCAAGGATAAAATTCCAATTGCTTAAAACAATTTATAAGGCCCTTCATAATGTTTTATGTTTTAAAAAGTCTCCATTTCACTTCTTTCCTTTGTATAATATTTTTGATAGCTTTATTGAGGTATAGTTGATCTATAAAAAGTGAACAATTTTATTAGTTCTGAGATATGTACTCTTGAAATTATAACCATACTTAAGACAATGAAGAAATCTGTCATTCTCAAAAGTTTCTTTGTTCCTCTCCTAACTACCCTTCCTGGTAAAATACTCCCATCTGTATGCAACTACTGATCTATTTTCTGTCACTGGAGATTAGTTTTCAATGTTTAAAATTTTAATGAATGGAATCATGTAGTATATATATATATTTTTTTGTCTTTCACTTATCATAGTTATTTTGAGATTCACCTATGTGGTTGAATCAATACTTTGTTTCTTTTTATTGCTGAGTACTAGTCTATTATATGAAAGTACCATAATATGTTTTCAGTTTGGGCTTTTATAAATAAAGCTCCTATAAATATTTGTTTCAAAGTCTTTGTGTAGTGCTCACTTCAGCAGCACATATACTAAAAGTCTTTGTGCAGATTCATATTTTCATTTTTCTTGAGTAAATATGTGGGAATGGAATAGCCGTGTCGTATGATAGGTGCATGTTTAACATTTTTAAGAAACTACCAAACTGTTTTCTAAAATTGTTGTACCATTTTATATTCCAGTCAATCATTGCTTCAGTTGTTCCCATTATATTGCCCAGGCACTTCAGTCAAAAAAAAAATCAAGTATACAGTAAACATATTTCTTGGCCTATAACTCAATGGAAACTGTGTTTCAATAACCCATTATGATAGGGGAAATTAAATATTTATTTTTAAGTTAACTCAGTGAAATTAGCAGTTATTTAACATTTCAATAACATTTAAAATAAATCAATTCCAAATTCAGTCTCAGCAAATGCAGTGAGCTGATTTCCAAGGGAGTCTTACATACATCTGGGCACCTGCTGGGCAAAGACGCAAATTGGGATGGGGTGTGCATCTTATTCTGCTATCTGATGTTATATAATTTTCCTCCTCATAGTTTGCATTTGACCTCTGTGGCATTCATCTATGTTAGCATATGCTGAAGTAGCCTAAATCTTGATATATTCTCTAGGTGACAGTTTTACATTCTTATTTTTTTCTTTAACATTCTGATTTTGTCCTGACCCCAGGCTCCTTGAAGTACAGCAGTCCTTTCATATTGAGATTGAAGTTTCATAGATATTTGGCAATTATCCTTTTACTTGAGCAGTGAGGCATCCTTTAGGACCATTCTCTGGAGCTTTTAAGTATTGCTAATCTACTTTGCTGAATATATGGCTTCTCTGTTATGATTTCTGTGAGCGACACTACACTCTATGAATCTAGGTACAGATTTGTTTTCTGTACAAAGATCCCCTCAAAAATAGGACTTCCTATCACCATCTCACTTGAATGAATCTGGTAGAAAGGAGCATTTTATGAGGATACTCTATTGTTCTTTTTTTCCTATTTATTTTCTTCCTTTTAGCTGTTTAACATTATCTTTCTTAGGACAAGAAAACTACCCTTTACACATTTTGCCATTTTTTCATATTTATTATTCACTGTATAGAATTTTTACTAGGTCTTCAGGACTACTTTATCTGCTATACTTTAAATATTTTTGTTTTTCTTCATTTCTTCTTACTCTGTGGTAATAAAATATTATCTTAAAAGACCATTGACTCAGTTGGTGAAATATTACACACTAAAAGAAAGACTGAAAATAAAAGTCTGTTATTAAAATTCCAAAATATCATTCCATTACAATTATAATAATGGTAAATATTTTGGCCTGTGTCAGGGGTACATATTTTTATGTGGGAGTTCCTACCTTCAGGAGGCTAGACCCTGTTATCTGCACTATTTGCAGGATGGAAATTCATGCAAAGTGGCATGTAATTGTGTGACTAATTGCTCAGGAGGGTCTCCCTTACTTTCATGTCTACTCCAGACACAGAGAACACGTTGCTGTCAGGGCCAAGCCTCCATTTTGTGAGAAGAGCTTTATGGAATTTGAGTGACGACATGTGAGCAAGTGTCTTTGCCCAATCCCAAGCCCTCGTGAACTGGCACTCTGGCTGAAATCTCCTGCCACGTGCTTCTCCTCCCAACCCTTCTGCTTATGTTTGCAAATAGGCACTGGTACCTGGACACCTGGCTTCCACTTCTTCCAGCAGTTGCCTTAATCTTTTCCAGAGTAAGCAGTGTTCTCTCTAATCTGGCTTTGGAGTCAGGTCTCTGCCAGCATATCAGTTTCTTCTATCATGTCATACTTCACCTGTACTTTATTTATTCCTATTTCTCAGAGATGTTACTTGAGACAGAGTTTGAGATGAGTTTTCTTAGCTGCTTTAACATTTGCTCTGTATCCCTTCTTTCAGCTTATCACCCAGTACCTATCCTTTCAGATTTACTCTTATAATTGTCTAGGGACATTTGCAAAATCAATAATGAATTCTAAAACTTTGTCTTATCTCTATAAAACTTGTTTCACAGGGTAGCAGCTATTGCCTCCAGATAACTTGACTTTGTAATGCTACCCTAGTGTAGGTATACACTGCATGATTCTTCATGGAATCGTGGATACCTGCCACCAAAAATGGATGTATATTTTACATACTCTCCTCATAATCCAGCCATTAGGCAAACAATAACACAAACATACCTAAATTTCTTTTTTCCCAAAACTCAATTTAATTTCTAGTTCTTGATTACATGTGCTTTTGAACTGAGAGCATAAAACTAAAATCTTAGTATTTTCAAGTACACTCAAATATTTTGTCTGAATTATAGAAAACATACATGTAAGGAATTTTTGCATTCACTATACTATTTATTATTTATTACCTTTGGTGAGGCAGGTATTATCCTCATTTTAGAGATGAATAAACAAACTTAGAGAAGTAAACTATGTTTTTTATGGTCACCCACTGAATCCATGGTAAACTCAAGAAGTCTTTCAGCTAAACCAGATGCCTTTTTTTTCATTCTAGTTATTTTAATTTAGATGAGACACATTGGGTCTTGCTGCTTTTAGAAATTAGAAGGATTTAGATCTACAGGTCAGAAAACTTGAATTCTAGAATGTTAAGCAATTTGTCTAACTACCCTATGTCTCAATGTCTGTTTTAAAAGATAAGCAAGAAGAATAATGTAATATTTAAATGGCCTTTCAATTCATCATTCCAAAATTCTGTCTACTTTAGTAAAAGGAAAGTATCAGCAAGTAAAATCAAAGTAGAAGGACATTTTATTTTTTATATTTTCATCCAAGAGCATTTGCAAATTGGATTCTGAGAAAGATGAACAGAAATAAAAGGATAACTATTAAAAAAGATAAAAGAAATATGATCACCAATGACATATATATGTATATAAACTTATATACTGGTTGAATATTTTAAGTGTCTTTAATTTTTAAAAAAATTTTCAATTATAATTGACAAACAACATTATATTAGTTTCAGGTATACAACATTGTGGTTAGACATTTATGTAACTTATGAAGTTATCACCCTGAGAAGTCTAGTACCCATCTGACACCACAGAGTTATTAAAATATTATTGACTATATTCCCTGTGCTGTAGTTTACATCTCCATGACTGTTTTCATAGCTGAAAATTTGCACTTCTCAATCCCTTCACCTTCATCACCCATTCCCCCAGCTTTCCTCCTATCTGGCAGCCATCAGTTTGTTCTTTGTGAGTTCATCTCTGTTTCATTTGTTTATTTGTT
>PVKZ01002386.1:80519-231925 GCA_004027375.1 Macroglossus sobrinus
TATATATATATATATATATATATATATATATATATATATATATATATATATATATACCACTTTTTCTTTATCTATTTGTCTTTTAGTGGACACTTAGGTTGCTTCCATATCCTTGGCTATTGTAAATAATGCTGCAATGAATGTAGATGTCTTTTTAAATTAGTGTTTTGGATTTCTTCAGATAAATACCCAGAAGTGGAATTTCTGGGACATATTGTAGTTCTTTTTTTAACTTTTTGAGTTTGTGCCATACTGTTTTTCATAGTGGCTTCACCAATTTTCAGTCCTACCAACTGCAAATGAGGGTTCCTTTTTCTCCACATCCTTGTTAACTCATGTTGTTTGTTGATGTATTGATGATAACCATTATAATAGGTGTGAGGTGATATATCATTGTGGTTTTAATTTTTATTTCCCTGGTGATTAGTGATGTTGAGCATCTTTCCATATATTTTTTGGCCAATTGTATGTCCTCATTGGAGAAATGTTTACTCAGGTCTTCTGCACATTTTTAAAAATTGAATTGTTTGTATTTTTGGTGTTAAATCATGTGAGTTCACTTGTGTAAATTTGTGACTAGAAGGGACCTGTGAGAGTTACATTGAAAAGGGCCAGAAAGAAACCAAAGAGATTTCTTTGTTTCAATACCAGGGAAGAAGAGATTCTGTTGGTAGAGTGAGATTTCATTTTTTATGGGAAAGGAAATGCATAGAGCTGATAATATATAGGTCTTAAATTTGTTTTGGAAGAGAGGGGAAAGGCAGAGAAGAAATGCAAGAAAATATCGGAAATGTTGATCAGGGAACAGAAACATTAGGCAAAAGTCAGGAAGCTAAAGAAAGACAGGTAAATTGATATAGGCAAAATCTTAGTATTTTAGGAAAACATGAGAGGCAACAATTTGCATAAACCAAATACCATAAAGTAAGGAATACTTGAATAACAAATATAATTTTTAAAATGAGATCTTTAATAATGAGGGATTCCATGAGTACAGAGATAAATGGTTGTATAAAATATCATATATAATGTATTTCCACATTTTAAATTTGAAAATTATTCTTATTACTATGACCCATTATTTTCTTAGAGTTTCTTGTTTGTTGTGTGCTATGAGAAACTCAAAGGAAAACAAATCTCCAACTAGGAAAATTGCTCCCTAGTTTTTATGATTATATATAAATAAAACATAGTTAACTAAAAGTTGTTATTAACTCTTGACTTTTTTCTGTCAAGAGTATGATAGAAAATGATAGGACAATTGTAATAGGAAAAATACAAAAAGTTTTCTCATTGGAAAAGAGACTATGTAAGATATAGAAGTGCAGGTGTTTTTGGTTTTCCCGTAAACATTCAGTTATATACAGTATTCACTGATGAAGACCAAAGCACACAATACTTATGATGCCAAAATATTATAGTTGTTTTTTAAAAATATGTAAGGCAAAGACTCTCCAATTTTGTTCCCAAACTTCCAGGACTGCAATCTCTGAAAAGAGGTCTACAGATGAGTATAATGCTGAGTCTAAGAAATCCTTCGTGGATAATGTGTCATTAGTCCAGATTTCAAGTTTCCCATCTAAGAAAAATGTACAAATGTGTATATACACTAAGTAGTTTTATTTTTACTGAACATGAATAAATTTGCATGTTTAGAAATACATAATGTGGAAATATAAAGCCTCAATTTTTACAGGTCTCTCAGGTACATGAATGTAGAAGAGCTTACTGGGAAAAATGAGGTATTGAAACAATAATCATTAAAATTGTTTTCAAATTATATTTTCCAGAGCCCTAGGATGTCCCAGACATGCCTGCATATCAGCATGTGGGAAAAAAGTAGTCAATGAACAGAAATCATTCTTGATTATCTTCTATCTCTGACCCAAAACAAGCTAAGCTTTTAAATATTTACACATCTCCATTCTGCAAAACATTTTATTGACAAAGGTCTCAAAAAACAAAAATATGAAAATCACTTAAGTAGACCAAATCTTTCACTTCCCCCCAACATTATATCAAAAAAATCCAAATACAGAAAAATTGAAAGAAATTTATAGTGAATATTCACATATCCTCTACCTAGATTCTATAGTTAAAATTTTCTAACACAGGCTCAGCAAATATCTATCCAACTACCTATTCTTCTATTGATCCATCAAACCATTCTTTATAATTTCATGTTTTTTTGTTTGTTTTTAATTTTAAAGTAAGTTGAAAACATCACTTCTCTGTAAATACTTCAACATACATATCTCTATCTAGAGCTCACTATGTTGTTACAGTGTTTTTCCCTTTGGGAAGTAGAATTTACATACATTAAAATGCATGAAACTTAAGTGTGTTCTACTCCATCATTTTATTATAAAAAATTCAAACATACAGAAAAATTGAAATAAGTTTACAGTTGAACATCCATATGCTTTCCACTTAGATTACACAATTAACATTCTGCTATACATATTAGCCACATATCTACTTAACTATTCACTCTTATTAGTTCTAGTTTTGTGTTGTTTAACCCTCAAGTATTTTCTATTGAAACAGTCTTTCTCTAAGATCTTTATTTATTTTATTTCTTTTACTTGTCTTTTTCCACTGGCTAAGATTCTAATTCATTGTTAAATAGGTGTGGTGAGACTGTGCCTCCTTGTCATTCTCCTGATTGGAAGGAAAATTTTTCAAAATATACACCCATATCTTTTGTTAGCTTATTTTTTTTTTATAGATGCCATTTATCAACTTGAGGAAGTCTCTTATTTGTAGTTTGCTGTAAACCTTAATCCTAAAGAAGTGAATTTTTTCAAATACTTTTTCGACATCTTTGATATGATCATGTGGGTTTATTTCTGTATTCTTTTGTTATCATGAGTTCTCTTGATCAATTTTTGAATGTTACACTAATCTTACATTTTTGTGATCAAACCTACTTGTCCATAATATAGTCTTTTTTTACTGATAAATTTGTGTGTGCTAATATTTTGCCCAGAATTTTTTGACAGTTTTCATAAGGGACATGGATCTATAATTGTCACTTTTGGTAATGTATCAGGTTTTGGTATTAATAGCATGCTGGTTTAATAAAATGAGTTGGGAAGTGTTCTCAGGTATTTTCTGAAACAATTGATTATTGTAGTTATTTCTTCCTTTTCAGTTTGATAGAACTTAACAAATTTAACAATTTAAATTTAAAGCTAACTTTGTAGAAGGTATTTAATAACAAGTTCAATTTTTTATTAGACATAAAAACTATTGGATTTTTTTTTTTCACCCAGGGTCAGCTTGGTAAGCTGCATAGTTTAAGAAATTTTTCCATTTCACCTAAGTTATCAAGTTTCATGAAATAAAATTGTTAATAATATTCCCTTTTTATCTTTTGATAATCTTTAATGATAACCTGTCTTTCATTCCTGTTATTGGTACTTTGTTCCTTCTCTTTTACTTTGATGAATCTAGTTCAGGTTTTATCACTGTTATAAATACCTTTTCAAAGAATCAAATTTTTTTTTAAGTTTTCTAAAGTTCATATGTTTTCTTTTTCATTATTTTCTCTAACCTTATGTTCTTCTTATTTACTTTGATTTAAATTTGCTTTTATTTTCCATACTGCTCAGGATGTATCTTAGGGCATTGACATTTTTCAAAATACTTAAAAAAATTTTTAATTACAGTTGCCATATAATATCATATTAATTTCAGATGTACAAAACAGTGATAGAACTTATGAAGTGATCACCACAGTAAATCCTCATACTATACATCCTATAACTATTTTGTAACTATCAATATGTACCTCTTAATCTCCTCCCCCATTTCCCGTCCTCCAAAATACCCCATCTGGCAACCTTCAAAATGTTCTTTGTATCTGTGAGCTTGTTTCTGTCTTAATTGTTCTTTATGCTGTTTTCTAGATTGTACATATATGTAAAATCATATGATACTTGTCTTTATCTGACTTACTTCACTCAATGCAATATACTCCAGGTCCATCCATGTTGCTGCATATGGCAAAATTTTATTCTTTTTGTTGATGCCTGAGTAATATTCTATTGTGTGTGTGTGTGTGTGTGTGTGTGTGTGTGTGTGTGTGTGTGTGTGTGTGTGTATCACCTCTTCTTCATCCATTCATCCACTGATGGACACCCAGGTTGTCTCCATATCTTGGCTACTGTAAATAATGCTTCAATGAACATATGGATGCACATATCTCTTTGAAATAGTGTATTAAGTTTCTTCAGATAAATACCCAGAAGTAGAATTATTGGGTCCTTCTTTGTCTCTTGTTATAGCCTTTGTTTTAAAGACTATTTCATCTGGTATAAGTGTTACTACTCTAGCTTTTTGTTTGTTTCCATTTAAATAATGTATCTTTTTCCATACTTTTACTATCACTCTGTGTGTCTTGTGATCCAAAGTGAGTTTTTTGTAGGCAGCATACGTAAGGGTTTTGTTTTCTTATGCATTTAGCCATCCTATGTCTTTTTATTGGAGCATTTAATGCATTTACATTTAAAGTAATTGTTGATATATATGTAGTTATTGCCATTTTATTCTATTTTTAACTTTCTTCTTTTTTTAAAAGAGGTCTCTCTAATGTTTCTTATAATGCTGGTTTGGTGGTGATAAACTCCTTTAGCTTTTTCTTGTCTGGGAAGCTCTTTATCTGTTTTTGAATTCTAAATGATAGCTGTGCTGGGTAGAGTAATCTTGGTTATAGGTCTGATGACTGGGTGGGAGGATTATCCAATCAAAACTAAACAGTGTTCAGAGGACATGTCATAAATTCATAAATCCTGAGATTGTCAGACAACCATGTATATCACAAAACTCCTGAATAGAATGCATAATGGGAAGAATTCAGTCTTCTATCATAATGAAAACCATGAGTACTTTGATGTTTTCTTGCATTCAAGCTTTCTCTTGAAGTCTAAGCTATTTCTAATATTTGTAATATTAGTATATCATATATTTATATGATATAAATGATTAAAATATAAATGACTTTCAGGTATTGTATTCATATAAATAAAAATATGTACTTCTTCCAAAAGTAAATTTCCTAGCCAACAGTAGCACAATGTGAAATTATAATATAAACTCATTAATTTCATAGCTTGAGGTTCCCAAACCTTGCTGATAATCAAGTCATCTGGGGAAATTGTTATATAATAAGTCTCAGTGACATATTAAAGACCAAATGAATCCGAATTAGTTTATAATATTCATAATGATAATAAGAATGATAGAAAATTAACAAAATCATGCTTCCTTGAGCAAGTTCAATCTCATCTGATCTCGGAAGCTAAAAGCAGGGTCAGGCCTGGTTAGTATTAGGATGGGAGGTCACTTAGGAAGACCAGGTGCTGTAGACATAAAAAATTTTCAAAAATAAGAGATTGTAAGCTGACAAGTTCTTTACAATCTGTGAGGTCAACCATGGGTTGCTTCACCTGAAAATAAACAAACTAATAAATAAATTCTCAACAGATTATGTAAATTCTTTGATTTTGAAAATAATTCTGTGATGAAGGTGATGAGCCAGTTCCATGACATTACTGATTTTCATGTTCATGCCTTCCAACAAGTTGAATGACTTAAAGAGACTGTCTTGATATTAAAGGTAACTATTGTCCTAAATATTATACTTTAGTTTTTTCTTACAAGGTATTGATGATACCTGCTCACATTATCAATATTGTTTTGAGTTTACCATTTCATGCTATCTATAAAATTACTAAAAGTTGTTTTTGTTTATTGAGTAAATGTATATTATATATGTGTGCATGTGTGTATGTATACACATACACATATATACACACATACACACACAAATAGCCTGGAATGCATCTAGAGATATTAAAAATCACAATCATATATTTATAGAAGTAACATAAAAACTTAAACCCTTTATTACTTTAAACATTCTTCAGAAAATATTTGGCGATGCAGAACAGAAAAGTTTGAGAGAGAAAATCATACAAAATATACATTCTATTTCTTAAGCTATTAATATGATTCAGTTTTTCCATTTATTCTCATACAATTTTTTGGTCATAAAGCAATTATTTCTGTTATAGGTATGTATACATGTACCCCAAAAAACTGTTTTGAATAAAATATTTATATTGGTAACCCTTCTTCAAAATGTTTTATGTTCCAACAGGCTGAAAGTAATCACGTTAGTCTTTCAAAAAAAGCTAAGTTATAGATACTGAAATACTTCTTATAAATTCTGATTTCCCTTTATAAACAAAAAATATAATCTAACTAGAGTAATAATTATCATACATCTAGTTTTTAGTATTAGAAACATAGAATCATGTGGCACTGGCACTGAAAGCAAAAGTAATAAAGACCCTGTGATCACATTAAGAACATACAGTAGCCTTGATAACAACTTTAAAAGTAAAATAATCAGATTAGAATAAATTCTCACTAATATATATATATATATATACATATATATATATATATACATGATAAGTATAATCTCATGATAATAAGATTATTTATTTGCATTCTTAAAGATTCCATTGAACATAAATTATTGATTAATTGCATTTTCTCCAAATAATTACAGGATGACATTTTAATTTTTAAGATAATATGAGATAAAAATGTATTTGGGTTTAAGAGTGAGAACCAAGAAAGTCCTTGACTCTGCCAAATTTTTGTCTCCCCTTTCCTTGCTTTTGACTGTACACACAGTATCTTAAGATCATTAAGCTTTTTTCTACAGTTCTTAGCACAGAAGTAACTCTCATTTTGGCATTGGTAAGGTAACATAAAAATATTTATATGTGTAATTACTCCTAAGTTACTCAGCTTGTATGCTAGGTTTAAGTCTTAGCCTAATAGCCAATTGTCATTCAACACTCAAAGATTTATATGACTCCATTGAACAGGAGTTTCTACTTCTATTAATAAAGAAAATATGAGTAATCTGTTATGTAAGATGAATCACATTAAATATGTTTATCATTTTTTTGAAATGTGTCCAGAATTCATATAAATATTCTTTATACAATACAGAAAATATTTATTTCTGGGATGACCTTGTGATTTGGAATGTTAATTACAATACAAAGCAAAAAACATGCCTTTTCTAATAAATGCCCTTAGGAAACTCAATAGTTCACAGCTAATTGGTTCTATTTGGTGTGAAAGAGATCAGGGATTTGAAAAATTAAATTGACATTTCTATGAGGATCTATTAGAAAATTTCTGTGAGATTACTGAGTCTTCAATTTGTATAATTATTTTTTCCAAAATTTTTTGTTTTATGAAATAAATATTTCCAATGTGTAATCTCTGCTTTTAAAAATGAAAGTTATTGATTTTCTAAATTAAATGTCTTTACATCCAACAACATATTTATTTGTATTTGAAAATTTTTATGAAATATCATGATAGTGAATTAATTAATTAATACATAGTTCTATAACCTAGAAATTTCTCACTATACATACAATTGTTTTATAATAGTAAAATTAAAGGATGTTCAAATACTATAACAAATTGTTTAGTTATTGATGCCATAGTGATGATAAAGTATTTTTAGCATATATTTGTCTTACCTGATTCTATTAAAGATAAACCATTGTGATTGAAGTCTCAGCTCTTCTTGATTACCAATAGCTAATGCAAATAGTTTTTGGCTATAAGATATTGTCAATTGTGTGTAACGCATCAGTAATAAATCAATTGATGTTTTACATAATCAATTTGTCCTATAAATTGCAAATTAACTTATAGGCTTTTTTATGTTTTTTTAATAATTAAACAACTAGCGACATTTTTTTCTCTTTACATTTTGTTACTTTTGCTTGGGGTCCACTAATATCTTAGTGCAGGCTTCTGGCACTGACTTCAAAAGCAGCAAGCCTTTATGTCATTTACCTTTAAATTTAAGTAAATCTTTAATTCCTTATGAATTTTTATTAACAGGATTCTGAAATTTTTTAAATATCTAGCATTATTTTTGAGTAAGAAAGCAGTCAAAATCAGTATTACTATTATTTTTACACTATATTTGTGTGTGTGTGTGTGTGTGTGTGTGTGTGTGTGTGTGTGTGTGTGTTTGTGTATGTTTGTGTATTAGCGGCCCTGGCATGATAAGCAAAAGATGTCAATAGGAAAAATGTTAAGTTTTTTATACACTTTTGTAGTGTTATAAGTGGAAGACTTGTGCTAGTGAAACTAGTATATATTAATCATATAACAACTATTAGTAGCATTTCAACAATATTAAAACCATTCTAAATTTGCAAACAGATATTATTGGATATTTTCCAATACTAAAAACTTTTGCTTAGATGTTTACTTACTCTAAACTCTGCCTGACCAACTTTTCCTTAGATGTGTACTTACTCTAAACTCTGCCTGAATAAAAACAAGCTCAACACATGAATAATGAATCTTAAGCTTATGAAATCAAAGTAAAACAAACAAAAAAATCTGGGTATGTCATGCAAGTGACTAAAAATATTTTGAGAAAAATCCCTGATCTACAGCAACAAGAAGTTTTTAGAACCTCAAATGTGAAGTACCCAATCAAAATACTAAGACCACTGCAGTTAGTGAGGGGAAGCCAAACTTACTGCTTATCAGGCAAGGCAGTACCACATCACTCAAAAGAAAGTTAAATGAGGCTCTCAGATATAAAAGTGCAAGGGCTAAACATTGCTTCAGAAGACAAAGTTTAAGAGAGGTATTTTAATTTGTCTTGGGACCTGGTCATTATACTGCTTTATGGTACAACGTGCATCGTTCTCACCGGGTCTGGAATGTGTTGCTTAGAGCTCAACCTCACACATCAGATACATTCTCACATGAATACCTGAAGATAGAAGACATTTTCTTTAACAGGTTTTTATTTCTGTTGCAGACAAATGTAATTCCACACTCAAGGAAAAGAGACTGAAAATGAAAGAAAGACCTACTAGTGATTTTTTTTTTTTATTGGTAACACAAAAGGGTGCAAAGCATGAGTCTACACTACCTAGGAAATTTTTATGAAGTGGAAAGTTTCATGTAACATCCTCCAGATCAAGAAATAGAATATATATCACCAATACCCCAAAATCTACTGTCATGTCCTTCCAAGTCTCCATCACCCAAAGGTAACTATTCTGATTTCTATCATCATAGATAAGTTTTGCCTATTTTTAAACTTCATATAAATGGAGTTATAAAATATATATTCTTTGTATTTGGCTTCTTTTGCATTGCTCTTAGGTATTTCTTTGTAGAAATATACCACTTTATCCATCTTTGCCGGTCTACAAGGATATAAAAATAGCTTCTAGATTTTTATCTAAAAGAGATATGGTTTTGTATTTTATAATTTATGTGAAATTGACATTTTTATATATTAAAGGGCCAAGGTTTAATTGTAGAAGCAAATTTCAACTATGGTTTTTTTTTTTTTTGTCAGGAAGACAAATAATTTTACAGCCCATAACATATTTAGTATCAGTACTTCTGCAATTTTGTTGTTTGCTTATAACTTATATTAATATAACTTTAACAGAGGACAAAATAGGCAACATTGAGAAGCTTTGTGTTCTCTGGCGCTTCTACCTCGACTGGTCAAATAGAAAACATAAACTGCCATATATAAGTGGTGTATGATGGCATGCCTCAGACAGAAAAAACTAAACCCAGTGAAACTCAAAGCAAGGTGCAGCATCCTTCAGGATTGGGAATCCTAATATGAGGGAAATAAGGGCCTAGAAAAATAATTTAAAAGGTATTGAGATGCCAATAGGCATGATGTGTACAAAAATCAAGTTAACAAAAGCTAACAAAAGGAGACATGCTGAAGGTAGCTCTATGTTAGAATATCACCATAAGCTTATGGGTTTCTGAGACAAATTATGGAAAAAATTTTCTTTTTCCTTACCTTTAGTTGATAAGAAGTAAAGGACATTCTAAAGAAACTAATTTTAAAAGAAAACAGCAGTGAGAAAGGAGAAAATCTTGACTAACTGTACACATTAATAGGAATATACTTTTGATGACGTACAAATGAATTATACTTCCTGAAATGTTATAAAATGAAATAATTTTACAGGGATTCCTTTGAGATTTAGCAATCTGCAAGTGAATGTATCATTCTATAACTAAAAGATAATATTCTCAAAAACAACAAAAGAACAGTTCAAACAGCACAGTGTAGAAATTGGTATATGTGTATTTATACATATGTATATATAAATTTATTAATTTTTTTTTCATTTATTTGTGTAAGATTGGTTAGTAACATTATATAAGGGTCAGGTGTACAACATTGTGATTCAATATCTGTATACTCTATTGTGTGCTCAGCATGCAAATTCTAGTTATTTGACCCCTTTTACCCAATTTACTGTCCTTCCATCTCCCTTCCCCTCTGGTAACCAACATTCTGTTGTCTGTATCTATGAGTTTGTCTTGTTTTGTTATGTTTCTTTTGTTATATTTTTTGTTTTATATTATACATATGAGTGAAATCATATGGTTTTTGTCCTTTTCTGTCTGACTTATTTTTTTTAGCAAAATACCTTCAAGATCCATTCATGGTTTTGCAAACGGCAATAATCTCTCTTTTTATGGCTTAGTAGTATTCCATTTTGTGTGCATGTGTGTGTGTGTAGCAAATCTTCTTTATCCATTTATCTATTGATGGATGCTTAGGTTGTTTTCATATCTTCATTATTGTAAATAATGCTTCAGTGAATATAGAGGTACATATTTCTTTTTGAATTAGTGTTTTTATATTATTCAAATAAATACCCAAAAGAGGACGTGCGAGTAATATGTTAGTTCTATTCTTAAATTTTTAAAGAAAGCTTCATACATTTTCCATAGTGGTTGCACCAATTTACAATCCCACCAATAGTGTCTGCTCTGCATCCTTTCCAACACTTGGTATTTTTTGTCTTTTTGATAATAGCCATTGTAATAGATGTGAGATGATATCCCATTGTGGTTTTGATTTGCATTTTCCTAATATTTGTGATGTTGAACATCTTTTCATATGCCTGTTGGTAATCTGTATGTCTTCCTTGGAAATTGTCTATTTAGAACCTCTGCCTATTTTTAAATCAGGTTGTTGGTTCTTTTGTTGTTGAGTTTTATGAGTTTTTTAAAGAAGAATCATTAGCAATATCTTCTTTTATTCAGTTGATTGCCTTTTTGTTTCCTTGATGATTTTCTTTGCTCTGTAAAAGCTCTTTAGTTTGATGTAGACCCATTTATCTGTTTTTCTTTGTGTTTCTCTTGCCTTTAGACTCAAATTCAGGAAAATACTACTGAGTCCAATGCTCAGAAGCTTTGTACCTATGTTTTATTCTATGTATTTTATTGTTTTCTTTTATATTTTCTTCTATGTATTTTATTCAGGTCTTACATTCAAGTTTTTAATCCAGTTTGAGTTAATTTTTATATATGGTATAAGATAATGGTCTAGTTTTATTCTCTTGTACATGGCTATTATTTTTTCCTAACACCATTTATTGAAGAGATTTCCCTTACGTCATTGTAAGTATTGGCTCCTTTGTTGTAAATTAGTTGCCATATATATGTGGGTTTATTTCTGGGCTGTCAATTATTTTTTATTGGTCTGTGTGTCTGTTTTTCTGCCAATATCATACTGTTTTGATAACTCTAGCTTTGTAGTATAGTTTGAAATAAGGGAGTGGGATTATATACCATAGTCTAGTGGGATTCATTCCAGAAGTGCAAGGGTGGTTTAACATCTGTAAATCAATCAGTATGATATACCACATTAACAAAATGAGAGATAAAAATTATATGATCCTTACAATAGCTGCAGAAAAAGCATTGAACAAGATACAACATCCATTTACAAAAACTCAATAAAATGTGTACAGAAGGAAAATACCTCAACATATTAAAGGCCATATATGACAGATCCTCAGCTAACATCATAATCAGTGCTAAAAAACTGAGAGTTTTTCCACGAAGGTCAGGAACAAGACTAGGATACCCATTCTTACCACTTTTATTCAACATAGTATTGGAAGTCCTCGCTTGAGCAATTAGTTCAGAAAAAGAATTAAAGGCATTCAACTTGGAAAGAATTAAATAAAGTTGTCACTATGTGGATGACATGATTCATATATAGAAAACCTTAAAGACTCCAAAAAAAAAAGACCCCTATTAGAATAATAAATGAATATGGTAAAGTTGCAGGATACAAAATCAGTATACAAAACTCTGCTACATTTCTGTATATTAACAAACTATCAGAAAGAGAAATAAAGAAAACAATACCATTTACAATTGTAATAAAAGTAAATAAACTTTGTGAATAAACTTTAACAAAGGAGGTGAAAACCCTATACACTGAAAACTATAAGACATTGTTGAAAGAAATTGAAGAAGACACAAAGAAATGGAATGATACTCTATGTTCATGCATTGGAAGAATTAACATTGTTAAAATGTCCATATACCCTGAAGCAATCTATAGTTTCAGTGCAATCACTATCAAAATCCCAGTGTTGTTTTTCACAGAAAGAGAATAAAAAATTCTAAAATTTTTATGAAACTGCAAAAAAACCTAAATAGCCAAAGCAACACTGAGAATAAACTAATTTTTTTATGTTCTGCATTTGTATACTATTTGCCACATGGTTTTGCTGGGAAAATTTTGGAGTAACTGACCTCTAAATGAGGATGGGGCCACAAGACAGAAGGAAGGCTGACAATCCCAAAATTAAACAAAGGGTTTATAGACAGAAGCAGAGTCTTGGGCTGCAGCAAAGTGATGGATTTCTGGACCCAAAAGGGAACTGGGCCTTGATATATGTAGCCTTTAGGAACACAGGTGGCTGGTAGCCAAGCGGCATGTGCTTGTTAAGAGCTGTATATTCCATGGCAGTAAACTTAATGGGCCTACTTCTCTATGTAAGAACATTCCTTTACAGGTGATACAGGGTCCTCCTCCCAGGTGAGCTGGTGGTCACTGAAAGCAACTTGCTTTTTAAGATATCATCGACTACATCAAGCACTAGAAAACATTTTTTCTAATGATTTTGTAAATCAAAACATGAATTGTATATTGACCAACAATCATTTTTATATTTTCAACTGTAAGCACATTTGATCCTAAACCGTTTTTTTAATTCTGGGTTCCTCAGAATTAAAATATGACCTTGCTGCATAAGATGAAGAGTAAGTGGTACTCATAGCTATATACTCAGAACTGTGTTGGATAGTTCTCAGACAATGGTAGAAATAAAACAAATATATTTCTGACTTCATGTAGAGTACTTGCTTGTGTAGACTACAAACCTAAGAAAAACTTTAAGATTGAAGAAAGAGATTTATTTCAACTCTGACTTAGCTAATGTAGTACAAACATTTGTTCATTTAAATAAACTGCATATATCAATTTGGATATGTTATTTTTCTTTTTAGAAAACTAAATTCTGTTGGAAATTATGCTAAAATAGTGATAATGGATAATAGACTAGGAAAATAATAAAATAATTCCAAAAATTAAAAAAGCTCAAATATTCATGGAGACATTCCACCAACTCCACACCTAAAAGGATGACAAGTAGAGATTTTATAGATCTTGGTGATTTCAAGTACTCATGGTGTTATTACATTTAGAATGTAGTAACATTTTTCCTAAGAGAGTTTAGTTTCTCTGACCATGTCTCATCAAGTCATGATGTCAAATTTTAGAGGCTTCAGAGAATCTGAGCTCATGGGAACTTGAACATAAAAATAACACTGAAATGAGTCCCACTAAAACATTATATTTCAGAGGGCCAATGTGATAGTCTTTCTGTCATCATCATCAGAGAATAATTTCATACCTAAAATCACTCTGTTATCTTGCTGAAATGCCATCCATGCCCTGATTTCATTGCTAACATAATGAGCTCTTTTTTGGCCTGGCCAGACATCATGGTACTTCTGTTAGTTCTATTATAGCATTCATTGCATTGTATCAAAATAGTGACAACTTGACTCTGTCTCTCCACCACACTGGCAAGGATCATCTATTTTTTTAACTTCTGTATTCTCATTGCTATTCAGTTATTTTTAAATAAATAAGTTTAGGTCCAATGAATATTGACTTAACGAATAAATAGAAAATTTTCTAAAACACTTAAACATGCTAGTTATTTAATATCCCTAGAGATATGATTCTTGCTTAAGAAGATTACAATTTTGAAGAAACAAGGGAGATAGCTAGTGGTCTTAGTTTCCAACAAGGTTTTACATATCAATAAAAAGACAAATAATAAATAGAAAAAAAGCAAAGAACATAATTATGTAATTCACATAAATATGTTTAATAATAACAAATGTTTATAATGTATTATGTCTTTAAAACTATTATAAATAATTTACATGTGTTTAACATTTAACCTATTTACTCCTCACAACAGCAAGAGTTAAATACCAACATCATTTTATTTTACATAGGAGAAATATGAGGCACAGAGAAGTTTCGAGAACATAGTCAAATTGCTTTTTTATGGTGGAGTTGAGATTCAGATAGTCTGGCTCCAAAGTCTGAACATTTAACCATTATTCCACATTGCTCTAAGAATAATAAATATAAGAAAAGAGGTTCACCTTATTCATAGTGAAAAATACAAACTAAACAAAAATGCGTACCGCATCTTAACTCAAACTAACAGAATTATAAAGATTGATAAATAGGTAGTCCATACACTGGGACTGGGAGTGTAAATTGAAGAGCCATTTGGCACTATCTATCCAATGTACTCTCATATGTGTGCATAGAAATATACATAAAGAAGTTCAAGACAGAACTGTTCATAAAAGTAAAAAACTAGTAATTACCTAAGGAAAGGGTTTGGTTCCATATATCTGAGTATATCCAAACAATGGAATAATGTGCAGCTATTAAAAAAATATCAAAGTAGGTATGTCTATACTGACATGAAAAATTGTCTTTGATATAATTTTAACTGGAAAAAAAAACAGAAAAATGCTGAAAATAGTATATTTTTAAAGTTTATTTTAAATGTTAGCATATCAAATATGCTTAGAAAATCTCTGGAAGGATACACTTGAAAATATTAAGAGTGGTTATTTCTATATAATTGACTGGCATGCTAGGGGAGATGGATTTGGGGCAGTTTCATTTTTGAAAGGTTCCTTTCTATTCTGACTTTATTTAAATGAGTGTGTACACTTTAACATTAAAAATAATTAGATAATGATAGAATACAAACCTCTTTCTGTAAATACTAAAGTAATACATATAATGGTCAGCACACACTCTCCCAAATAAACACGACAGCATCTCCATATGCAAGTGGAATCCAGACCCAAGCCACCCATCCCCAGTGAGCACTTACATTCCAGAAAGTGGAGTCTGGTATCCACTGTGTATTTTTACTCCATTAGATTTCTGACAGATTATCCCTGGCAAACAAACTCTGATGCTATCAGTCTTACAAACAACTCCTCAGGGCTTTTCCCCCAGTTACTTGGTATGGCAGTTTCACAAAACCGCAGCATAGTATAAGTTTCTGAAATTGCTGTTAGCTTCCAGAGGGTGGGAGCTCAGGTGGCATTTTTTTGCCTTGTCTCCTGGTTCTTTGTCTTAATGCAGTATCCATCTTCCCTGGAGGGCACTTATAGACCTTCTGTCTCTTTCTTAGGAGTTTCAGTTGATTGACCACATGTCATCAGACGCTCAACCCATACCATATTTCACCATTAATATCAATGGAATTTAGAGCCCACAAAGAAGACACAAATGATAATGTGTTTACTATCCCAGCAAAATGGTTCCTCCACCCCACCACCATTTTACTAAACCAAACCTCACGATTTCTACAATGAAAGAAGTAGCTTCCTCCAATAAAGGAGAGTCGAAGGCTAATATGTGGACCATATAACAAAGAAAGGCTTACACATTTAAAGTAAACAAAATGGTGTTTTGTTTCTCTTTGCTTTAATTTGCTGGAGGATTTAAATCTATAGGTTTCAGTAGCAATGTATGCAGTAAATACCAAAAGGATCACAATACAACACAATTGAGATGAAGAGTGGGCACTGAAAATATAGTTCAGGATTTCAATAAGTGTTATTTGTTATCAAAGAACTTTAAGTTGAATTCGTCACTGAATAGTCAAGAAATATTATGACTACATATATAATTTATCTTCCAAAACAGAACATTTTAGAGCAAAGGAGCTCCTATTGGGAATTATTACAAGACAACAGGCATAAACTGGGCCTCTCCTTGGCAAAACAGAACACAAAGTTCCAGGACAAAAAGATGGCATAGCTTAATAGACTGATCTTGTTTTTATTTTTAAGTAGACATGTGTTTGAATCCAGTTCTCTGGTTTTAGGGTAAAATGTTCATTTAAGCCTATAGTCCTCTTTTATCATATTGACTTAATATGGACACCTTGAAAGTGTGAATATTACACATAAAGCACATAGTTCACTACAGGCATTTAAAATAATAAATTATAATCTAATTTATAAATAAATTTGTCCTGTCTCTATATTAATAGCCCTGTACAAATAAAATTTCTTCCATTTGCTGACCCCTTGGCATTTAAACCAGACTTTTCAACTGCAGTACTTTTTGCCAAAAGAAAATAGGGCAAAATATTCAAAACACTATAAGAAATGAAATTTAATTAAAAAATTTTAAGTTCATGAAAACTGATTTTCAAGTATAAAAGTTATAAACTGTTACCAACATGTAAAAACTCAGAGAATATTTTTCCACGTGCAATTCCTGAGGAATTTACTAGAGAGAAAGCTTTAGACAGCCAGATAACTAGACCGGCATTGATGCAGATTTGTGGTGATTATTAAACATATAGTTACTTGTAGAACCACAAAAGATTACAAGAGATTACAAGAGATTAAAAAGGAGAAAGCATGTTGTGTAGTGGCTAATATATACACAGAATGAATTAGATAGGTGGTGTTACTATTAATATTGCTGTTCTGAAACTATTTGATTACCAAATTAGATCAATAAGTGGTTATGGTATATATATTGGCTTCTCCTATGCTCTTGAAAATGATGATTCTTGGTTTAGAAGAAAGAAGATATGTGTATAATATAGAAGAGATTAAGTAAGTTATCTAATAGAAAACTTAATTAGAAGAATCGATATGAGATTATGAGATATTTAATCGTCTATTACATATATCATATTTATGTCTTTATCTAGAAGCAATGACAAACCAGGTAGCTTGGAGGAGCATCCCTAGCACATAGACTGTAGTGTTGAAATAGTGTTAAACAATAAATAAAACCAGATCCTCTTGGAAAACTCTCTCCTTCTAGGATTAGGTTGAGAAATGCACAACGTGAGCCTGGAACATTTTATATCAATTGCAAAGAAGTTATCAAACTCAAGTCAAAATCCAGGAGGCAATCTGAAGAGGCTACTCCTTCTCAATTTGAATTTTCTTCTTAGAGAAAGTGGAATTGATTGAAACTAACAAAATATGATTGAATCTATGAACACATAAAATTAATTTAAGTGGAGGGTGATGGGGAAATAATTTATCTTGAAAACTGGTAAATAAAGGGAAAGAATCAAGTATTTATTTTGCCTGTCCTATATGAACTTTATTACTGAATAACCAAATAATAGTCCAAGAAAACTGGTTGAATTAGCATATCTCCATTTTTTCAATCTCTAGTAGCTCATGTTTTTTTTTTTTTAACAAATAAATTGTAAAGAAAAGAAAGGATGAAGACATAAAAGAAATAACAATGCTTTTAACATGAGCAAGACTAACTTATGGTCAGAATATAATCTTAGGTGATAAAATTATAAAGAGATGCAAAGAAGAAATTAATGTGTAAGTCAAAAAGTGGCTTCTTTTGGAGGATAAAAAGTGATGTGATTGAGATAGGTCATATGGAAGTTTCTGGAGTGAGGCTCACAAAGTTGTATATTTTGGCCATGTGGCAATTACAAGGATTTAATAATCTATATAATAGCATATACAATTTTGGTAAGGGTTCTAGTATCTGTGTTTTATGTTATAATACAAAGGAGTGAAATAGACAGGCCTTGGTCTCACTCCCAGAACTTCTGATTTCTTCGATGAGGCAAAGATGGAGTACTAGATATTTTGTTGAATCTCCACAGATGATTTGAACGTATAAGTAAAAATCTTTGCTCCTAAAATGTGTTGAAAAAAAAAAGATGAGATATTTGAACTTGTGAAATTTGTATTTCAGAGCAAATCCAAAAGAGACTTGTATACATTAAGTCATTGAGATTCATGTTAAAGGTGTCTGAAGGAGACTTATATAATCATATTTTTTTAAAGAACAACTGTTCTGCTGTCATTCATTATTTTGCATCCATGATTTAATACAGCAGTTCCCCAGTTATCTTCTGTATTTGTGGTCCCATGAAGCTAAATCCAAGTCCATTTTCTCTTTTTTTGATTCATTTTCAAACACACTTAAAATATGCATTTTATACATAGTGTTTTATATAATATATGTATTTTATATAATTATAAGTTATAACAGTAAATTTATACCATATATAATATCGTATATACATTTTATTTTATAATTTTATTTTTTCTGCAATAAACCTTTTCTGAAATAAACTTCCTTCCACAATGACCAAGTTCTCATATTTCTACAAAGTTTTCTTTGTAAAAGTTTTTTTTATTGTAAATGTTTTGCTTTTAATTAAAATGATTTTTATCCTTTATTCTGCTTGAAATATAAAATCTTCAATACTCCATTACCTAGGGTTTGCCAGGTTGTATATTTTGTAAATGATGTAGGCCCCTTGATTTTTCTTTTTTTTTCCCCTCACTATTTTTGTACTTATTTGTTGTCTTTTCTTTGCTTGTTTAGAATTTGCCCCAGAGGATAGTTTAGGAAAGGAAAATTAGTTGGCATCCAAGTCAAACTAGTTCATGTTTATTACAATATCTATTGAAAAGGTCTGCAAGAACACAGAGTAGATAAAAATTTCTGAATTTCTGACTATAAACAACCAAGCCCTTTCTGTTTAAACTGATAATAATATTCCACCATTGGAAGAGTCTTCATTTTTAGCTTTCTTAATGAATGTAATAGTTTTTGCAATTTTCTAATCATGTTTCAGTAGAGGCAGTAGTTGTTAATGATGCTATAAAATTCAGGCACTTGATTTGGTACCTGGTCTAACTAAGCTATTTCTTTTCATTATAAATAATTGAGAGTTAATTTGCCTATCAACTCTAATAAAACAATTCTGTACCTTAAGAATAAATGTTTTTAGTAATATATCTATTATCTTTTTATTTCAATTACAATAAAACTATGAGCCAAAATAGTCCACTCTAACATTAAATAACTTGTTTCATTTTACCATTTTTCTAAAACTATTACTAATAGTAACAAAAACAAGAACTCTTCTACATGCAATTTCTGTTAACGAGGGCACAAACCAAAGTCAAAAGCAACCTTTTTGTGTCCTAACCGCAGACCTGCTGATATGGCAACAGAATCCAAGCACTTAAGTAAAAGGCTATTTTAAATCTTTTTGTTGTTGTTCTTAAATTACACTAAGTTGCTGCTACCAGAATGGCGATTTAGAAAGAAAAAAAAGAAAAAAACTTGTAAATTCCTTTATATTTATTTAACTATATGCCTCAGTAAGCTTTAAACTTGAATCTTTCTTTCTTTTTTATAAAATCTGCTATTTAAAGCTAGAGTGGTTTGGCCAAGGATTTATTTTCTAAACAAGTTATGAAATGTGTTAACCAAAATACACTTCCTATTTTTCACAAGTGAGTGCGTTATGGCAAGTCTACAAACAGGAAGCACTAAATAGACTATTACATTTTTTTTAATTAAAAATTGGAGGTGACATTAATTAACTAATGTTTCAAGTGATAATTCAATAGACTTATATTGCATTGTATATTCACCAGCCAGTTAGATTTCCTTCTGTCACTAAATTTCCACCCCTTTTACTACTGTCTACCTCCCTCTTCCCCTCTTTCTCTGTTAAGCACTAATCCACTGTCCATGTCCATGAATCTCTGTTTGTCATGTTTGTTGCTTTCAGTTTTACATCCCACATATGAGTGGTATGTAGTTTTCAACATTTTATGTCTGACTTATTTCTCTTATCATAGTTATCTCAGGATCCACCCATGTTGTCACAAATAGCAGCATTTCATCTTTTCTCATGGCTGAGTAGTATTTCATTGTATATATGTATCACAGCTTCTTTATATCCAATCATCTATCGTAGGACACTTCAGTTGCCTCCATGTCCTGCCCACCATGAATAATGCTGCTCTGAATGTCTTTGCAGATAAATGTTTTCAGTGTTTGGGGGTAAATACCCGGAAGAGAGGTTACTGAATCATATGGAAATACAATTCTTAGTTTTTTGAGGGTCATCCATTCTCTTTGCTATAGTGATTGTACCAATTCGCATTTCCACCAGCAGTGTATGAGGCTTCCTTTTTCCCCACAACCTCTTCGACACTTGTTATAACTTGTCCTGTTGATGACAGCCATTCTAACAGTTGTGAGATATTATCTCATTGTGGTCTTGATTTGCATTTTCCTAATAGCTAGTGAAGTTGAGCATCTTGTCATCTGTTTGGCCATTTGTATGTCTTGGGAGAAGTGTCTGTTCAGATCCTCTGCCCATTTTTTATTTGGATTGTTTGTTTTTTTGTTGTTGTTGATTTGTATGAATTCTTTGTATATGTTGGAAGCGTCGTTTGGAAATATATTCTCCCATCCAGATGGTTGTCTCTTTGACCTGTTGATAGCTTCTTTTGCTGTGCGGAAGCTTTTTAGTTTAATATACATTTTAATACCAGCAGCATCTATAATGTATCATTTGGTCTGTCTTTAGCTGATGGGCCTTGTTAAATGATATGCCTTGTATTGCCCAAGTTCTGTAGTTCACATCAGAATGCAAAGAAGATTTTGATCAAACCACCAACATTTTCTGGCATGAACAAATGCTTTGTTTTGGAAGAGAGAATTTTTCAGCTGCCGAAGATTCTCTTTTCCAAATATTTATTTTCTGATTTGATAAATATCTTAGATATAGCACATAATTCTTCCTTAGTAAATAGAAAATATCAAATATAATTTAACTTTTACTAATGACTCATATGAATTCAAATAGCAACTGTTGCACTGTGCTCTCAGTATGTGATTACTTTAGAAAATGAAGTTGACGACTCAGTTCTTATAAAGTGTTCCTTGCCTTTAGTAGATTTGTCCTTTTTGAATGAGAACCTTTGGTCACAGGCTGGAATGTATTTTAATTTAATTTAAATTATTTCTCAAATATGTCGTTACAGTTTTGTTCAATTCAACCTAAGTAAATTCATAATAAAGCAAAATTTGCAAACAGAATTTTGTACAATACTATTATGAATTTCCCCTGTAACAAGAAGCAAAATCATATGACTGTGTATAGTAAAATATGGATTGTTGGTAAGCAGTTACCCCTGTGACTGAATGAAAAAAGGTATTACTGGTGGCCTTCAGGAGCAGCCAAGAGAACCTTAACCAAAGAAAAAGAGAAGATTCAGATATAAGAGGTATAAGACCAAAAATGCTGTGTAAGGGGAAAAATGGGAGGTCCAAGTAAGAAAGGATTCTCTCTATAAAGGAGTGTTATTAATGAAAATATAACAAATGTGTAAAATATTTTTAGATGTTAATTACTAGAATTTTGCACTTTATTTTTGTTTAAAAATGATTTGAAATGTTTTCAATAATTTACAAATATATATCATCATCATCATAATTTTAGTTAAGTTCAACCAAATTCAAAATTAAATTGTAATACTTACCTTTTAAGACAGTTCATTTGGTGGTTTCATGATTTCATTCACATTTTAATAGTAATATTTATTAACAGTGTCAGATACACTGTCACCAAAATTGCATCTCCTAAATATAACTCCATATATTAAAAGTCTGATTTTACATAACCCATTATTTATTCTATTTCAGTATATCATATGAAAATGGATTCACTATTATCAGCTTAACTCATGTATCACACACAGTTAACACACCTTTTTTATTTCTATCACACATACCTATTTTTTCAGTTACTGTGAACTTTGCCAAAGTGTGGTCAAGGTAAATAAGACAAAAATAAAAAAGATGATTAGTAAATTTAGCTAATTAAGAACTGTGGTAGGAGTCAAGAGAAGAAACTTCTGGATAAAATTAGATTTGTGGCTAATTTTGTTTTTGTCCATATAAACTTAATTGTTAGGAGAAATATGTTTATTCATTGGAAACTTCTCAAAGAATAAATGAAAATTTCTTTTATTCATCGAAAATAAATAATCAATCACCTAAAAGTCTCTGCATAGTTAACGGTCTAGAGGATTCTTATGCAATATTTAATCTTTATTTACAAAGAAAGATATGCAAAAAAATAAACTTACTAACTTTCTTAATTTGTAAAAAATATTTTATTTCACTCTCTGTCCTACACTTATTGACTATTATAAAAAATAATTCCATAAGTATCTGAGGAAATCATCCAAGTGCTAACATTTATAAAGACTGTCTAAAAATAAAGGAAATTGTATAACTTTTACATATATAAATTTGTGTTATGTGCCTGAAGTCACTGCAATATATTAAAATATCTACTTATTAATTACAGCTTACAAATTCTACTAATATTCTTAATTACAGTATTTATTATAGTAGAACCATTTATGGTTAATATATAGTATATAAAAATCAAATTCATATAATTACATTAAAATGTTTCCAAAAATTCAAAACACAGATACTTAAAGATATAATTAGAAGCTTTAAAAAAAAAAACAACTTAATACCTGAAAAAACATTTCATCTTTATTGCAGCATATTCATTTTTTTAAACCTTACTTTTAGGAATTTCTTTAGTCAGATGGGTCCCATTAAATATACCACAGGTGTTCAGAGATTTGACTATAAGATATAAAATGTAAGAAATAATTTGAACCAAAGAAGCCATGGGACTTGACTCTCTCCCTAACCATATGAGAGTTTTCTCCATGGCCAAATTTGCTTACTGGAGCAAAATTCACCTTGAACTGAACCTTTCAACTATACAAGCTTTGAATAAAATCACTCTTTCTGAATTAAGAGTCCTAACCAGATTGAGCTGTAATTCTTTAAACACTCTTGAAACCTACTGATGAAGAATCATGCCTGTCCTGGATCCAATTGTTTCCAAGCTATGATGGGTAATTAGATAACTATATCACTGTTACTGGCATAGATTCAAATTATATCTGGTATAAATTTTATAATGGAAAAAATATTCTATCAAAAAATAACAAAGTGATTAAAATTACTTTTCTTTAAAGTATATTAAATAAAGCAAATGAAGTATTCAAAATATTATATACTATAAATAGATGTTGGGATCTATTTTTCCCAAATTGCAACTATACCATAGATTCTAAAAAGCTCACTTTTAACCAGTTAGATGGAAAACATTAATATGAGTTTTTCAAGATAATATATTGCATTAAATTTATAAATTTAACTTTTATATTTAGCTACAGAAGAATATTTTATAACAAATAATTTTGTGTTTTTAAAAAAGTTTTCTCTAATTATTTTGAAGTATAAACAAAATATTGAGAGAAAGTTTTTCAAATATTTAAAATTTTATGAATGTGGAAAAATAAAACTATAAGATTCTAGTTTACAGCTTTGCAAATAATTTTTTTTACTGATCATTTGATCTTACAACTTTTTACCTCTATTATTTTTATGTTATATCTATTTGAAAATTATACCTCCAAGAATACAGGAACAGGTAGGCCAATTGGTGACATAAGCCTTCTTTTAATTTATAGTAGAATAACTGTATTTCTAAAACCCTAAGATTCAGAAATATCACTCAGGGATAGATGTGGGTGGCATATGTTTTAAGTGTCATAGTATTTCAAAGAACTATAAACTATATTAATTCTGTCATAATCAGAAATTCTAAAAATTAAAAAAGTATTTTAATTTGGTCATGATAAATGACTTAGAAATAGAGTGAAGTACTGACTTCCAAATTTTGTTCTGAACATATGAATATGTATTCACTCAAATGAACAGTTAGGAGAGGCAATGGTATTTCACATATTGTACTCACCTATGAATTTACAATATGTAGGTAATATCCCTGACTTATAAATATATAACTTGGGGGGGGGCGGGGAGTAAAAACATTAATTTACAAAATTACCCTGAAGCACAAGGGAAAGAAAACTCATAGGGTTTATAATGGAATACCCAAACCTTTATAGGAAGAAACAAAATAACACTTTAAAATGATGAAGAGAATGAAGAAGATAGTTTAAATAAAACAAAACCAGAAGGGATAAGCTAAAATAATTACAGAGAAACTATTGCCCCTTAAAATAAAAAATGCAAAAAATCAAAATGAATGAAGGTAATTTTTTAATTTTTAAAATTTCTTATTAATTTTTTCTATTCACCTGTTCTCCACCCCTCCCCCTTTGGCATATTATCAGCTTGTTGTTAATCTATGAGTCTAATAGTTTTGTTCTCTTTGTTCATTTATTTTGTTTTTGTTTTTGTTTTTTTTAGATTCCACATATAAGTACTAGTCTTTGTCTTTTTTCAATTAGCATAAAATCCTCTAGATCCATCTAGGTTGTCACTGATGTAAAGATTTTGTTTTTTTATTGCTGAGTAATATTTTAGTGTGTATATTTACCAAATGTTTATCCATTCATCTGTTGATAGACACCTAGGTTGCTTCTATATCTTGGCTATTGTAAACAATGCTGCAGTGAACATAGGGGTTCATATATCTTTTCAAATTACTGTTTTTCTTTTTTTTTAATAAATACCCAGAAATCATATACTAGGTTGTATGGCAGCTCTATGTTTAATTTTTTGATGAATACCCATACTGTTTTCCATAGTGGCTTCACCATTTACAGTTTAACTCAACAGTATACAAGGGTACCCATTTACACACATTCTTGCCAGCAATTGTTATTTGTTGATATTTTCTAATGATAACCATTCTGACCAGTGTGAGGTGGTATCTCATGGTGATTTTGATTTGCATTCCTTGATGATATGTGATGTTGAGCATCACATGTGATGTTGGCCATTTGTCTTCTTTGGAGAAATATATATTCAGGTCCTCTGAACATTTTTAAATTGGATTTTTTTATGTTAAGCTGTATAAGTTCCTTATACATCTTGGATATTAACATTTACAAATATCTTTTTCCATTAATTTGTCTTCTACTTTTGTTGATGGTTTCCTTCACTATACAGAGATGTTTAAATCTGATGTAGACCATCTGTTTACTTTTACTTTTGTTTCCCTCCCTCAGGAAAGCATATCCAAAAAGATATTGGTAAGACCAGTGTCAAAGAGTTTACTGATTATTTTTCCTTCTAGAAGATTTATGGTTTCAAGTCTTACATTTAAGTCTTTATTCCATTTTTGAGCTATTTTTGTATATGGTTTAAGAAAGTGATTTAATTTAAATTTTTTGCATGTTTCTGTCCAGTTTCCCAGCACCACTTATTAAAGAGACTGTTTTTACTTAGTTGAATATCCTTGCCTTTTTTGTCATAGTATAATTTACCACATAAGGGGGAATTTACTCTACTCCATTGATCTATGTATTCAATTATACGCCAGCACCATGCTTTTTTGATAATTGCAGCTCTGTAGCATAGTTTGAAATCAGGGAACGTGATATCTCACACTTTGTCCTTTCTTGGAGTTTCTTTGGCTGTTCTAGGAATTTTATCATTCCATATAAATTTTAACCTAGTTCTTATAGTTCTGAAAAGAATATGATTGGTATTTTAATAGGGATTACATTGAGTCTGTATATTGCTTTAGGTAGTAAGAACATTTTAACAATACTCATGCTTCCAATCCAAGAGCATGGTATAGCTCTTCATATATTTGTATCCCCTTCAATTTTTCTACAGTGTCTTATAGATTTCAGAATATAGATCTTTCACATTCTTGATTAAATTTATTCCTATGTATTTTACACTTTTTGATGCAATTATAAATGAGATTGTTTTCTTGATTTGTTTGTGATCATTTGTTGTTGGTGTATGGAATCCATAGATTTTTGTATACTAATTTTATGTCTTGTAACTTTATTCATTCATTTGTTCTAATAATTTTTTGGTGGAGTCTTTAGGGTTTTCTGTATATAATATCATACCATCTGCAAAGCATGAGTTTTATTTCTACCTTACTTATATAAATGGGTTTTATTTCTGTTTTTTTTTTATCTGATTACTGTGGCTAGGACTCTAAGATAATTAGTAAATTATGCATTTGTTTGAGTAAAGAGAAGATAAGATTCTGCAAAAAACCTAATCATAGATGTTAAAAAATAATTAGAAATAAGTTGGAATACATAAAGAGAATTTTTTTTAAAAAATCATTAATATAAAGATAAAAAGAAAGAACCAATCTATAAATTAGAGTTGTACCTAAGGTTGCCAGATAAAATACAATCTTTTCTCCCCCTCCTTCTTTTCCCATCCTCCCTTTTATTTCCTTTTTCTAGTCTTTTTTTCTTTTTTTCTTCCTTTCTTCTTTTCTTTGTTTCTTTCTTCCCATCTTTTTTCATTCCTTATTTTCTTCCTTTCTTCCCTCCAACTGTAGTTGCACCTAAAAGGAAAATAAAATGGAAGAAACAATAATTAACATATAATAGAAATATCAAATTCTAATATGTAAACATTAACTACATCAAAAGAAAAGGTATATATATTATTTTAAAAAATCATAAGAAAAAAAGACATGTCCTGGAAATTTAACAAACAATAAGAAGAAGGAAGAAGTGGAGTGGAGAAGGAATAGAAGGTAGAGGATATGGAGGAGGAAAGAGACAAATCCTAAAGAGTGTGGTTTTTTTTTGGGGGGGGCGGTGCTTATTTGGTATAGTTGATAGTATGAATGAGACAGTATGTTTAAAAGAGAAAGATTAAATATAACTCTGCCTTTTGATGCTGAAATCCTCAGCTTCTTTCACTACTATACTATCTGAAGACCAATATCAGTCAACAATATTATATACTCCTGGCAGGAGATGGAAGAATGGCTTTAGGGAAAACCAGACAACCTAAGAGAAAAATGTGTACATAGTGACATTTTTGAGATTCACAATAAAAAGAGCTTTCTGCCTTTAACTAGTTAGAGTTAACCTCTGACTCTCAATAAATAGTTAGAGGGCATAATGACAGAGAAAATTCTATTTGTAATATTAAAAAATATTAAATATTTAGGTTAATAATTAGCTTAACAAAAATATTTTTTTTAATTGTATATGAAGAAAATTTTCAACACTAATGAAAGATACAAAAAATAGACTCAAGCAAATGGAAAGACATTCCTCTGCTTAGACAGAATAGCTGAATATTATATATATCCTACTTCTATAATTTTATAAGCATAATACAATCCCAATTAAATTAACAATGAAATATTTATGGTGGCATATACTGATACTAGAGGTCAATGTAGGAAGAAAAATATAAAAAGCAAAAAGCCAGGGAAATAGTCAAGAAAACTAAAAAGAGAGATTAGTCTTACCAGACATTAAAACATACTAGAGATTTCCTGTAATTAAACCAGGTTAACACTGGCATATGTGTAGATAAACAGGCCAGTGGAATAGAAGAGAAAGTCCCCAAATAGACCCAAGTAATGAAAATTTATTACATTAAAGGTGACTCAAATCGTTGGTGCAAACATGAGTATTATAATGATACTGGGACCATTTGGAAAAAAGTATAAAATTAAGTCTATATCTTAATATATAAGAATAAGCTTCAAATGAATCAGGGATCTAAAACTCTATTTGAAGAACAATGATAGAAGAAATTATGGATGGATTTCTGTATAATTTCAGTTTAGAGAAAGACTTTACAACACTAAATCAAAATTCAAAGAAAAAATGAAAAAGGGTAATAATTCAGTTACATAACTTAAATACATGTGGCTGTTTTATATTTCACATATGAGTGAAATCACATGATTGTTGTCCTTTTCTATCTGACTTATTTCACTCAACATGATACACTCAAGATCCATCTATGTTGTTGCAAATGGTACTATTTCATCATTTTTTATGCCTGAGTAGTATTTGTATATTATATATACAAATTAGTAATTGTATTTGTACACTGGATATACAAAAAGTGGTAATTGTATATCTGTAACATAGAACACAGATTTTTTCCATGTCTTGGTTATTGTGAATAATACTGCACTGAACATAAGGGTACATATATCTTTACAAATAGGCATTTTCAAATTTTTCAAATATATTCCCAGAAGGGGGATTGTTGGATCATATAGTAGTAGCTCTTAAGTTTTTGAGAAACCTCCACATTCTTTTCCATAGTGGCTGCACCAGTTTATAGTCCCACTGGCAATATGTGAGAATTCCCTTTTTCCACATCCTTTCCAACACTGATTGTTTATTGTCTTATTGATAATAGCCAATCTAACAGGTGTGAGGGCATATCTCATTGTCGGTTGATTTTCATTTTCCTTAAAACTAGTGATATTGAGCATCTGTTTACATAAGGTGTTGACGATCTGTATGTCTTCCTTGGAACAATATCTATCCAGGTCCTCTGCCCATTTTTTAAATGTATTGTTTGGGAGTTTTTTGTTGCATTGTGTGAATTCTTGATATATTTTGGATATTAGCCCCTTATCTGAGCTATTGTTTGTAATCATCTTCTCCCATTCAATTGGTTGCCTTGTTTTGTTGATGATTTCTTTTGCTGTGTGAAAGAGCAGCATGAATGAACTGACAAAACAATTGACAAATTGGGAACAAATATTTGCATCATATAAATAAAGGGCTAATATCACTAACATATAAAAAATTAATAAAAATTGGAGGGCAGAAATGGACAAAAATCCAATAGAAAAAGACATGTAGAGATAATTCACAAAACAGATAAAATATCCCTTAAACTTGGAAAAGAAAATGTATTTAATCATACTTATAATTAGAACTAAAACTATACTGAGAATCTGTTCCTTATCTCAAAAATAGACAAAACCAATAAAAGCCTGACAAAACAAATCTACTGTCTAGATTTTTTGCGGGGGGTGGGGAAAACAGGCACTCCTGTATGTTGCTTATAGGAGTGCAAACTGGTGAAACATTTTGGAGTACAATTTAGCAAAATGTATCAAAATTACATATTCGCTTACCTGTTAATTCAGCAATCCCACACTTAGTAATTTACCCCAAAATACATATGCAAAGTACATTCATTGCAACAATATATTTAACTGTACCTGGACACAGCCACCTCAATGCCCATATGTAGGAGAGGTGTTGAATATAATATAGTAACTATTCATTATGGAGAACTGTGCATCTGTAAAAAAATTTTTTCAAAAGAAGACAATCAGTATGAATGGATAGAGGTTGATTTCAGGTTCTATTATTACATGAAGAAAGCGAAGGAAAGAGAGTTTAATGCCAGTTAGAAGGGATAATAAAATACATACATCTGCTCATTTCTTTAAATGGAAATGTGGGAGGTATAAATAAGAAACTAATGAAATAAAGTTCACATGGCAAGAAATTCATAAGGGTTTAGCAGTTTGTGCATAGACATTGGGTGGAAAGAATGGGAGAATAAAACAGAAGGAATCATTGGAAAGGTAGTAAAACTACTCAATATCTTTTTAAAAACTAATTTTTATAACCATATTAATGTTTAGATATTAAAATAAATAAATATAATCAGTAGAAATGGAGTTTGGAGGCTGAAATGGAATAAAAGTAGAAATAAATGAAGTTGGCTATACTATAAATGAATAATATAACTCATTAATGGTGCAAAAGAGAATTAATAAAAATAACCTTAGAAAACAATATTTAACTAAGGGTAAATATTGTTATTATTATATACAATAATAACTAAGGCTAAACATAAAGAACTATATATAAGTATTGTCCTCTGGTTGATAGGTTTGTTTGAGACATGGGTTAGCTGTTTTGAAGCTATTTTATGCATATTCTGGGTTTGAGCAAATATGAAAAATGTAGTGCATAATGAGAGCTAGGTTTCTCACTATTGTAGAAAAGAGTTATAAATAAGGAAATGAAGAAGGCTAGAATGTATCCTGTGGTGTTAGATGTACATTAGAAGTATCAGTATGAAATCATGGTTTTACAGAGAGTGGGCATAGAGAAACAGACTTACTAATTTTATATTCTTTGTCAGGATAAAAACTATTATGGGGAGAATGTGCTCCTCAAAATGAGTAAGTGAAACAAAAGATAAAACATCTAGGATATAGAAATTCAACACAGGTGTCATGTTAAGAAAAATTACCAGGAAAAGGGTAAAGAGAAACAGAAGGATGAGAATATTTTTTGAGGCTTATTGATGAACCTGTCCAGTTAGGAAAAGGATGCAAAACTCCTGGAAAGATATCTCTGAGAGAAAAAATAATGAACATATTAGATTGTCTGATATATTTTATTCTTAGGGAGAGGAGTTTTACATCTCTGGCAAAGAGATATGGGAAAATTATTACCAGATAATTAGAACAAGACATATTAAAAATGAGGCAGTTATTAATTCCAATCAAATTTAAAAAGAATCATTGGAAAGAATAAGTAATTATAATGTTTGACATTATGATTCTCAACAGCAATTTTAGATGCAAGATGATCATAAAGTATAATTTTTAAAGAATTTTGAACTTATACCTTTATGTCCAGCCAAATTATTATTTTGAAACTCAGAGTTAATAAAATTATTTTCATGCATTTATGGTTTCAGAAGATTGGTCTCATTATACAAAAAAAGTGTGGTAAGTAGGAAATTTGCAAGAAATGACAGAAATAAGTTATAATATAAGAATAATTACTATTTATTGAACTTGCCTATTGCAATCTAGAGGCTCCAAGATAAAATTAAAGATAAAATAATATTGAACCATATGTTGCATTCAGAGACACACATATAAAGAACAATAGTAGAATTGAAAATAAAAAGATGAAAAAAAAGAACAGGCAAAAATGAACTAAAATGACACCACAAGAAATCTGAGTATCTGAAAAAAAAGGCAAAAGCCTCATAAAGACAAAGACAAACATCATATGCTTTTACAATAGAGCAGAAATATATAACCACCATAGCCAAATAAGTACCTAAAAATTGAGCCTCAAAATATATCAAACAAAATCTAGTATGGTGAAGAGATTTTAATAAATCTGGACCACAGTTTGTCATACTGTGTACTATGAGCCAAATCCTTCCTGCCACATATTTTTTTAATAAAGCTTTATGGGACATAGCCACTCATAAATCTGCATGTTATCTATGGATACTTTAGCACTACAATGGCAGGTGAATAAGTGTGACAACCATTTGACCCACAAAGCCAAAAATATTTATTGCCTGACTCTTTACAGAAAAAGTTTGCCAATCTCTGATATAAACAGTACAAATATTAAGTTTAAGCTCTTAGGTATTTATAGAACGCTTCACCCAACAATCAGAGAATGCACATTCTTTTCAAGCACTTGGAGAACATTTACAAAGAAGAGATCATATTCTAAGCCACAAAAAAGGAAGCTCTCAAAAAAACCTGCAAAATTTCAATATTATAAAATTAAATTACTTATCCATTTTTATTGAATAACAAAAAAATCACTATGTGTGAAAACCAAATAACATTCTAAAATAATCTCTGGGTATAAAAAATGGAAATAATTAAATGGAAACTACTAAAAATTAAAGTTCAATATCTGTGGAAATAAATGAAGACAACCCAAATGAGAAAAAGAAACAGTGACTTACTCAGAAATTACTGTAGCAAAGTATCCACCATATCCATTTTCTATTCAAAATCCATGTCTAAAATTTCAGATGTATTGTTCATAGTACCTCTTATGAAATTTTGCTTTATTACTGTGAATGTATTAAATTATCTTTCCTGTTTTCTCTTAATCAGTATTTCCAGAATTTTGTCTAAATTATTATCTTCTAAAAAAACAATTTTATTTTATTAGTGATACTGTCTCCTTTGTTTTTTAGTCATTAATTTTTGCCATGTTTTATTTCCACTCTTTTCCTTTCTTAGGATTTATTTGCTTTTTCCCCCCTTTCTTGAGTTATGTGTTTAGCTTGGTAATTTTTAATTTTTCTTGTCTTCCTTTTAAAAGTTTCTTTTTAAAGTTTACAGTTTTTACAGAGTAAGGTGATAACAAAGAAAATACACAGTACTTTATTACTGTGCTTAACCAGATACAGTATTTCGGCACTTTGTAATAAAGGATTTATTTATTTTTATTCATTCTTTTTTTTATTTTATTGTACCTTTCTTAGCACTGGGGAGATTCCAGAGCATTGTAATGCCAGTGTCTCCTTAAAGATACACTATTAGAATGGTAATTTAAATTTAGTACTCCATAACCACACTTGACGTGTCAATTTTTCATTAATGTGATATTTTCAAACTTTCTCAGGTATTTTTTAAAGATGTGCTCCTTAAAATAAAAGAATAAAGGAAGACAAAATAACAGTAAAGACTCAGGACCAGATAATCTAAGAAAAATAAAAAGACAAGATTGATGGTCTAATCAGTTTCTTTGTGTTTCATTTTTAAATATGAGTAGATAGCTACAATGATCTGAGAAATACGAAGAAGAGTAGAAAAATGGTATCTCAAAATGAGGGCTTTGCAGCAGAGCTGCTGACCAGCACCTGCAGAGCTGGGTGAGAGAGGGCTTTTATTCTACAGTTAGATTGCCTGGATTGAAATAATGACTTTTGGACTGGTAGCTGTTTTACCTTGAGTGTCACTAGATTCTCAAAAGCTGTTTTATAATTAAGACTGTTATAACACTTTGTACCTTTAGGTGTTCTAAAAAAACAATTTGAGGATTATTTAATCTATATAAAATATTTGTTTGAGTACCTGGCAGAGGGTATCAGTCAATAAGTTGTTATTATTATCATTATTATTATTATTATTATTATTATTATTATTAATCTCCTCATATCAGTAAAAACAAATCTATATATAGTAGCTAAACTCATAGTAATTTTCCTTTTTGAGAATTTTCTCAGTGGCCTTCTCAATTTTACAAAATTCTATGCCACTACTCTCCTGCCTATAGAGTTGCACCATTCACAGGTGTAACCACCAATCACATGTGGCTATTTAAATTGAAATAATGAAATTACATAAAATTTACAATTCTGTTCCTCAGTTATCCTTGCCACATTTCACATGCTCAATACCTATGTGGGGCTAGTGACTACCATCTTGGATCATCACAGAAAGTTCTCATGGACAACACTGATAGAGGGAGACACAACTTGAAACTGAGCCAATCACATTCTCATTGAAATCTGAAAATTGAGTGAAGAAACATGGTGCCCAGAAGCAGGTAGGAGCAAGTACCATGTTATCAACACCTTAGGAGAAAATACCTGATGCTGGGTGTGAGGAGATATCCTGGTTAACTGGCCTCTCCAGAGCATGTGTATTGAATAATTCCCTAGATTCTTCAATGTACCCTAATAAATAATAAGGCAAAGGAGCTCTACTTAAGTTCTCCTAAGAGTTGCTTTACATTTAACTTTGCTTATGATGCTTTTCAAGTAAAAACTTTTTAAATTTGTTTTATTAAGTCAGATCTGCCTAATTATTTTTTCACCTTTGAGGTTAACAGTAATAGGAAGTCCTATTCATTTCCACACTTAAATTTCTTCTAATACTTGTGTAGGTTTATATTATTTATGTTTGTCTTATTTCTATAGGATTAATTCCCCAAAGCAGCCTTGCTAAGCATATCTGTTTATTTTATTGTTTCAACACTACAAAAAATGGTAAATAATATAAAGCGTGCAAAAACTATAAAGTAACAATTAAGTTCCCTTACATCCAGACACATAACTCTGCAGTTCCCTTCCCTAGAGGAAAACACATTTATCAGTTCGGTGAGATGTACTAGCAGAGATAATTTTTTTTATGGTATTACATTTAGATTTCCAGTCAGCTTCCAATTTATTCCATTTGGTTTAAGGCAGAATTGCATTTTTTAAAAATAGCCAATTATTCCAACATCATTTATCTATAGAATAGTGTATTATTTTTCTGAAGATTTTTAAATGCCAGTATTTTAATACTCTCTCTATATATATGTACACCTATCCTTCTTGACCCTCTCTTCCATACCACTGACTCATTTTTCTAGTCTCACACCATTTGTCAAATATTTCTAAATTATGTGTGAAAAGAGTAAGATAGAATTAAAGAGATATAACAGAGAAACCAACTTTATTTTTAACTATTGAATTAATTAATTTAATGGTAATATTGGTTTACAAAATCCAGTAAATTTCAGCTGTACACTATAACAGTAAGAAATAGATATATTTACCTTGTGCGTTCACCTGCCATCGTTAGATTTCTTTCCGTCACCACATATTTGACCCTTTTTACCCATCTACCTCTCCTCTCCACCTTCTCCTCTATCTTCTGGTAACCACCAGTCTATTGTCCATGTCCATGAGTCTCTCTTTGTTTGTCTTGTTTATTTGTTGCTTTTAAGTTTATATCCCACATATAAGTGATATCATGTGATTTTCTACTTTTTCTATCTGGCCTGTTATGCTTAGCATGATTATCTCGAGGTCCATCCATGTTGTCACAAATGGCAGTATTTCATCTCTTTTTTTGGCTGAGTAATATTCCATTGTGTATATGAACCACAGCTTCTTTTTCCAGTCATCTATCATAGGACACTTCAGTTGCTTCCATGTTCTGGCCACAGTGAATAATATTGCTATGAACATCAATGTGTAAATATCTTTTTCGGATATGAGTAGAAGGATTGCTAGACTATATGGTAGATCAATTCTTAGTTTTTTGAAGAATCTTTATACTGTTTTGCATAGTGGCTGTATCAGTTTGCAGCTCCACCAACAGTGTATGAGGGTTCCTTTTTTTTATCTTCTCCAACATTTGTTATTACTTGTCTTGTTGATAATAGCTATTCTAACAGGTGTGAGATGGTATCTCATTGTGGTTTTGATTTGCATTTCCCTAATAGCTAGCAATGTTGAGCATCTTTTCATATATTTGTTGGCCATTTTTATGTCTTCTTGGGAGAAATGTCTGCCCATTTTTTGATTGGATCATTTGTTTTTTGTTGTTATTGAGTTGTATGAGTTCTTTGTATATTTCAGATATTAGGCTCTTATTGGAGGTGTTGCCTGCAAATATATTTTTCCATTCGATGGTCATCTCTTTACCTTGTTGATGATTTCTTTTGCTGAGCAGAAGCTTTTTAGTTTGATGGCGTCCCATTTATTTATTTTCGCTTTTACTTCCCTTACCTTTGAGATCAAATTCATAAAATCCTCTCTAAGTCAAAGGTTCTTGAGTTTAGTTTGTATGAGAAACTAATTTTAAATAACAGTTAATTTTGTGTCTCATCTCACTGTTTTACCTTTTCAGCATTCTTGTGTCTAGAGAAACTTTTAAATCAAATTCAGATGATTCATTTAATATCCATTTAATAAGATTGGTTTGAATTTATAAAATTTTTGGAAAAATATATTTTGTAATAAAAATAGTTCACAAAACAAATAGACAATATATACATAAGTACTTTTTTCAAATTATAAAACTTATCAAATTCCAGCAATCTTTTACATTCTGGACAAAGGGCAGCACTAAATAGATATTTAACAATAGAATAAAAATAAAATAAAAACACTGAAACTGTTGTAAGTGTAGGCTACATACAGTGCAATGAATAATAGTGACATTCATGGAATGTGTATTATGCAGAGTTTTAGTTAATGGTTCAAAACTAAACATATTTACATAACTGATCCTCCATGCCAGGGGCTCTGGCTGGATGTGTGTGTGTGTGTGTGTGTGTGTGTGTGTGTGTGTGTGTGTGTGTGTGTGGCTTGAGTAAAAAGGACTGGTTCTGCCCTCATGATCTAAGGAGTACCAGTTTGTGGGTTCAGACTGTACCTTCTGGGTTCTTCTCTACCACTGGCTTTTAAAGCCACTGCTGACTACGTATGAATAGAGCATAATGCTGTATTGGCATTGATACTGTCATGGGCCAGTTAGATCTAGTTTGTGTCGAGACAAATATTTCCCCAGGTGAAGGGAGATAAATACTTGGCCATCTTTCTAAAAGGACCATTTTATTATCTCTTAAATAAGATTATTAGAATGAGTATTACTATTTTTCTCACATCTACTTTTATCAGTCATTTTTAAAATACGATTAAAAAATATTTATTGCCAACTTATACCAATATTTTGGGTTCCAGTTTCTTATATAATATGTAGTATTTTCTAAACATTTCTTTTAGATGTTTTGTGCCATAAGATCAAATAGTCTCAAACTCAACTCATGAACTTCTTCAAGTCTGGTACTTTACATTGAAATCACCAAAATACTTGTAGTTCATGACTAAGAGTCATTCTTGCTCTCTGTAGTATAATATTCAGTTGATCACCTCATCCTACCAATTTTGCATTCTGAACATCTGAAGCACCCAGTTTTTTCTTGAGCATGATTACCAACTTGCTAACCCAAACAGTTCTAATTTTTTGTGCTGCCAAAATGCCTTTTTTATTTATATTCCATCACATCTTGTCTCCCTTAAACTATTTACCAACAACTAAATTTTCTCTTTTCAATACTCAAATCTAATTGTATCACCTCCCTATCCCCACTTAAACAATGCCATTGGCTTTTTATTACTCTTCATATAAAGAGATAAATTAACAATATGCTCTGTACCGTCATATTATTCCATGATACCTCTCTTACTCTCTGGGCTCTAGTTACCACTGACTTTGGTATATGCTTTTCTTTTTGCTTACATCTTGTGTTTACATCTCTTTCCCTATGTTAAAGTTAACTAAAATATCACTTCTTCATGGAAACCTTTACTTACACATACCCTTCCTAACTTATGAGGTCAGGTTCAACTGATATTTGTCTCATAATTCCATATGCTTTTTTTTGTAGAAGTTTTCAATATATATGTGGGCTCATATTGTTTTATATCTGTTTTGCGAGTGTTTTTAATGAGGTGACTGTCTCATAAATGCAGATGCAATTAAAGAAGAAGCTATGTCTATTTTGTTTAGCATCATATCTTCATTATTTACTTCAGTGTCTGAAAAATCAACTGTAGTTCAATAAATAATTGCTTAATGAATAAGTAAATATATTGTGTCCTTACTATAATACTATGTATCATCCACTCTACTAGCTTGATAATGGATACAAAAATAAGATCATTCTTTCCTTCAAGGTTTTTAAAAATCTAATAGTCTTATAACCCATTCATTTTCATATTTAAAACTGCCAATTCCCTCCCTCACCTTTCCAACACTCCTCATCCTCATTACCATGCTTTATTTTTTCTTAGTACTTCTCACCTTCTAATATGCTAAAAGATTTACTTTATCATGTCTAGTGAGAATAGGAATTTTTGGCACTTTTGTTGAATGATGAGTCCTAGTTACTTAAAACAGCTTTTATCACATAGTAAGCATTTAGCAAATATTTGTTGGATGAAGCAATGAATGAATTTCCAAAAATAATTAATTACAAAATGTCTTATACATAAATGTTATATCCCACAACATTGACTTTCACCTTAGTTAACTACATAATACACCTGTAGTTGTACTCTCAATAGACATGATCCCTCCCCTCCCCCACTCCCCCACTCCCCCACCCCAACTGCTGGAACACTTGGCAATGTCTGGAGATGTTTACAGTTGTCACAATATAGGGTGGAGAATGATACTGGTATTTGGTATAGTGTACAGTGATATTGCTAAATAAACATTATCAATGTATAGGCAGCTGCCCACAACCAATAATTATGAGGCCCAAAATGTCAGTAGTCCAGAGGATAAGATATTCTGAACTAGAGTCTCTATTGTTCTGTGCCCCTGCATTTCTTTCCATTGACTTGTGTTACTTTCTCTCTCAAGCTCTTAAGTTGTGCCCTCTGTTCTCTCTCTCTCTCTTTTTTTTTTTTGCATCTTAAGCTTGCCATTGTGCCCATGATATTTGATTAATACTACTGATAATTTTTTTAAAAAGTTGTTGTTTTTCACTTTACTAAATGAGATGCCATATTTCATTTTCTCTCTCTTGTAGAGCCCAGAACATGGATATATTCCAGCTTTATCTGTGAGCTGTTTGAAATTAGCATAGTTATCTGACCTTTTTTCAATTTAATTTATTAGTTTAAAATCAGTGTTACTTTAATAATATTTCAATAACTTTCATTTATTTTAGGGACCAGAAACCAGAGACTTAGCCCAAAGACATATATCCTCAAAGTTTGATACCTGATGTAACTGCTCAGAGCACTAAATTTTAGGCTCCATTTGATTTCAAACAGCATAAGTTTCCCTTTCAACTGGTTTACCAGGAAGTGTATAGTCATTCTATAGAATTGGAGCATAATTCCCCAAGGACTCCTATTATTTCACATTCAAAATTTTAGTTGGGAATTATTCATATTCTGTGAAATAAAATATACTTGAGTACTAAATAATGTAAAATTGAGCCAAATAAAATAACGTGCATCTCCCAGGACAGAATTGTTCAGGATACCTTATTCATCATAGTATTCTCAGTGCCTAGTATGTTATTATCATACTAGGTGTTCAGTAAGTATTTAGGGAGAGGGTAAACAAATGTATAGCATTAATGACCAATCTTTCTTTACTAGCATACATGTAAAATCCCTCTCTTTAATATAAATTTTATTCCTACTTTTCTAATAAATTAGTAGAAAATAATTGGATTGATATTCTGAGAAAGATTCTGAGTCTGCCTAGAGGCTTATTGGCGGGGGGAATGGTGGAGTAATTACCAATGTCTGGCATGAGGTATAGGAATGGCAAGTGGCAATACAAGTGATATGCATTTAGCACCCCTAACTCTTTTTCACAATAACTAGGGATCTCCCTTTCTCCCTCAATATAAATAGGGTCCTCATTCTCTTATACCATATTGTATTTATGACAACCACTGCATTTTAAAGCAGTTGATAACAGTGTACATAAGACTTGTCACTTACTTGAATTAAAACAGTCTCAGCTTCCATTTCTATATATGCAAAATGAGCCAGGCTGAGTCCATCTTGGGATTGTGTATGTGCGTGTGTGTTTGTGTGTGTTGTGTGCATACGTGCATACGAGCACGCACATGTGTATGGATTGAAGTAAGATGTACATGAGGAAAGGGGAGGTTCTTGAGGTCCCTTAAAACAAATAGATACTTAATCATTGTTGCTGAGCATTAATGTATTAATTTGCCCCCCCCACCACCAAAAAAAAGAAAAATATTTTTTGTGAAGATACCAGAAAAGAAGTTTGGCAAAAAGTGAGAAATTAAGAAGGCATGACCCAGGTGGGTACTAGACTTATCAGGGGGATCACTTTGTGAATTAAATAAATTTCTAACCACAATGCTATATATACATCTGAAACTAATATAAAGTAATGTTGAATGTCAATGTAAATGAACAATAAAAATTAATTTTTAAAAAGGCATGGCTTTTAGTTTTTAAAGTGCTATGAATGAAGTGGGGTATACATGTTTTCCATTGTTGTATAACAAATTACCACAAAATTAGAAGCTTAAACAATATCTATTAATTATTCTACAGTTTCTGTAAGTCAGAAGTCTAAGCACAGCTTGAATGAGTTCTCTGCTCAGGTCTCATATGGCGGAGAACAAAATGTTGGCCAGGTCTGGAGTCTCACCTGAAACTTGGAATCTCCTTCTGAGCTCACATTGTTCTTACCAAAATTCAGTTCCTTGCTGCTCTAGACCTCATGGAGACTTGTAGGCCAGCAGGAAAATCTGACTTCTAGAATTTTTTAAATGGCTTATCTGATTAGGTCAGGTCTGCTTAGGATAATCTTTCTCAAAATTAACTAATTTGAGACTTCAATTACATCTGTAAAAATCCCCTCACCTTTTCCATATAACAACCTAATTATGGGAGTAACTTCTGTCCCATTCACAGGTCTTCCCACTTCTAGGGGAGGGGTTACACAGGGCACGCACATCAGGGAACAGGTATCCTTGGAGTCATCTTAGAATTCTTCCAACCATAAGTCCAGTAAGAGGAGGAATTAGGGAGCCAATTTTACACCCATTATTTCTTTTGGGTCTAAGAGACAAAGAAAAACACCGTATTGGGAGAGAACTGTTATAACTATATTGTTGTAAGCTATCAAAATGTAGTTTTTAAATATAGGTTTAACTTATTTTTTACATATAAGCTAGTTATACTGGTTCAATTTTAGGCATTAAATTATAGATTATGTTAATATGATTACTATTGCTTTAGTGATACCTCCTCTGATTAGTCACCAAAACAAATGCACACAAAACAAACAGCCAACCAATACTGAGCAATGATGAAATGGTGGAGATTTGTTCCCTTCTGTGGTGGACATGATCTGTCTGCTAAAGCCTACTTCTCTGAGATACTACTGTCTGAATGTAGAATTTTGTAAGATTCTCAATATGTTTTTAATAAAAGAAAATAACTTGAAACCTAAGAACTATCAGAAAAGTGTTCTATTACAAAGAATTGTACTGTATAGTTTACTGTATTATATTAGTAAATGTCCCCCTGGCAACTACTTTGAGAAAAAGTGATATTTTCACTTTCAGTTTCACCAGTATTTTGTGCTAAACTGTGTTATGCCTCATTGCATTTAGGATTAACCTTACTTCTGAGTTGTTATGTAACATGATGGAGATAATCACTACTTCTATCTGGCCTGTAAGTAGAAAGAGAAAGTATAACTCTATTCTCATAAAATAAAACCTTTCTATTCTTCTTTCCCCATTTTCCTCCCTTTCATTGGAGAATACTTTTCAGAAAACACATTCACTTAAAAGTACCTGAAATGAGAGTTGCCTTGTTAGCAAAATTATGACATCAAACAACAAACAGAATTAAATATTGAAGTTATCAACAAAAACTATACATAACTGCTGTTAATAAAAGGGCTGCAAACTGCAGACATCACTGCCAGTTGTCTGCTTTCCTGTGATGGAATTCTAAAGCTAAACAATCACTAGAAAAATCCTTTCCTTTACACAGACCATCAGATTTACAGGGGTTTCTGACAAGCTGGAATTGCTTTTTTTTTTAGGGGAGGGGTGCTAAAGGGGGAGGGCATACTTCAGAATAAGAGTTTGGATTGTCTAAAATATATAAGAATCATTCTCCTAATGCAAGAATCACATTTCCCACAGTTGCCTTACTTGGAAGAAACACTAAAGCTCCAAGTAATCCAGAAATGATTAATCGCATTTACATATGATTTCATGGTTTTCAAGTGCTATGAATATGTTACTTAAGCCTTGCTACAACTGTGTTCAGTCTAATAATAAAAGGGAATAAGAAAAAGAGTAGGACTCCATTCTATACATAAGAAAGGTAAAACCAAAAAAGAAAGAAAGCAAGTAACTTTGCTATGATATAATGTCAAAGTGACATTTGCTTATATTTTCATACATGGAATAGCCTAATATTTATTCCCTATTGTGCAAAAGAGAAAAGACAATTAATTAAAGGGAAACCAAGAGATGCATAAGACAATAGGAAGGGCATGAACACTGATGCTTGGAAAACCTATACATAATTCTAGGATTTGTCTCTTTGAAAAAGATCTGGATTTTTATAGCACTAAAATATATCAATTGGCCCTTGTGCTTCTGGTGAATCTAATGTTTATTGAGTCACAGGTCTACTGTGTCTATATGCAGATAACAGTCACTTATATTTTAATAACTTAATGACTGACTTCCACCCCCAACCAAGAAGTAATAATAGGGATTTAACTTCTTTGACCATAAACAATAAGAAACATCATAAGGAACAATAATTTTTGGACATTGAACAATGGTAGTGCCACACTAAGAGAAAGGCAACAACCTAAATAAAGGCTACAACATATTACTTAACTGTCTGGAAACCAGGATGGGGAATCCATACAGAACTCAATGATCTTGCTGAGTTGAGCAGATAAAAGTTAGAGTTTAGAGAGGTCAAAGTGGCTGGACTTTGCAGAGAAGAATACTGCCCATTTATCCTAAGTGCTTGAGATGACAGTGGCATAATTATCTGTTTTCAAATTGTGGGAGTGAGAGCGAATATTCTGTGTAACACTTTTCCATGAAACACAAATTACAGATTATTTCAAATACATGACATACTCTCATGGACATATACACATTTGGATCAAAGAAGTAGACACTCTTTGGTAGGAAAGTAGGCAAAAAATGACCCATTTGGCCTTTACTTGTAAAATTAATTTTACAAACTTAAAAATAAAATCGAAGATTTAGCTAGATCAAAAAATGGTATTCTGTGAATAAAAATAAGTGTAACTTACATTACATTTTATTTTAATAAGTTCTACTATTTTCAAAACCATGTATAATATCAGTGAAGTGACTTGGGGTAAATGATTTAAGAATAAACATTAAAAATGCCCTATTATTTAAAATTGCAATATGTAGAATTGATTGGTTTTTGAAGCCAAAACAAATAATATCATTGTAGCTTTCACCTGTATTGTGTATTTGATGGCTTTGTGTTAGTCAATATAACTATTGTCTATTTAAGGCAATATGTGTAAAGTAGACATTTTTTTCATTCAAAAATATTTATTGAACATTTACTCTGTGCTAAGCAATGTTTACAGTGAAAGAACACAAACAAAAGTTCCTGCCTTCATAGACCTTGTGTGTTATGGGAAGAGACAGGTTTAGAATAAGTGCTAAGGAGAAAATAATAAAAGCTGAGATGGTGGATATGAATTCTTGGATTAAAAGAAGGGAAGGCAATTTTAAATAGGGTGGTCACTTAAAAAAGTAACTTCAGACAGTAGCATGGCAGGAAATTAGTGCGTTTAGAGTAGACAAGGGAGAGAGAGAAGTAGGAGAAGAGTTCAAAGAAGTAATGAGCAAGATCATATAATGCCTTGTAGGTCAAAGTAAAGTGCTTTGGGTTTTATTCTTAAATGAATTTGAAAGATTGGGAAGATTTTGAGGCGAGAAATATAATCAAATTTACATTTAATTTAATCATTTAATTTAATCATGTAAGCTGGATTGAATATAGATTGGAGGAGGGAAAAGATACAAATTGGAAGCAGTTTATTGCCATAATCTAGGTAAGAGTGAGGGAAGCTTGATCAAAGAATGCTGTAGTGGTTGGATTCTTGGACACATTTTCAAGTTAGAGCTGAGAGCATTGTGACATGTTAGAAATGGGGTTGAAATAGAAAGCCCACCTTGTTGCAGGTTTCTGACCTGAACATCTAGAAGAATGGAACTGACAACTAAGACAGGCAAGGTTGCAGAAAGGCAGGCTTGGTGGAGATTATCAGCTCAGCTTGGATTTGTTAGGTTTGAGATGCCAGTTGGACATCCCAGGAGAGATTTCATTAAATCATGTGTTGATAATCAATCTTTGCTTGCTCTCATTTACAGTTTACCTGCTGATAAAACTTTGAAGGAAAGAGAAGTACCCTAGCATCACAAGTGAAAAAGCCCAACCATATCATATAATCATCACCTCTATTAATGATACCTTAATATGGGCTACAGTAATAATAAGATAGGGTACAGAGTAACCAAATTTCTGGTGATTATTGTTTATTCACTCCTCTCCCACTCAAGAGAGTGTATTGATGTGTAAAATTTGATAACTGTGAATATAGTTTGAAATAGTGCAGACAAATCAGTAACAAATTTCAGTACTTTACCCATTATTGGAAAAACACTCCAATTACCACAAGTTAAGCATTGAAAAAGATAAAGCAAATTCAATCAATGTTACTTTAAAATTGCAAGCTTTTTCATAAATTTTAGTAGAGAAAAAATACTTCAGTTTTCACCATTAATCATAGACCCTTTACTTCCTAAGACCTATTTATGAATGCATGGAAGCTGGGATCAGAATCATAACTGAATAGCAGATAGACATATTTGTTCTCAGAATCATTCTTTCGTTAACGTTTTGTAAAAGAGGCTGTATGACCCTCTTATTCCATAGGTTAAATACTCTGCCAAAGTTATCTGTGTCCTTCATATAAACCTTCATATAAACCTCTATACCATGACTTAGTGAATTATTCTAAAATATGTCCATCATAGCTCAGGTTTAGGCTGACAGTATGAATTTATAGCACACATGGATGTATACAAAGGATCATGGTTTTAAAATAATGATAGTTTTACTATTCGATCCTGCCTCACACTAAAACTCAATTGACTGAAAGGAATAATGCAAAGGGATCCTAAATGATGCCAACTGTCTGTACAAATTTACAAAGGTTACTCACTGAAGCTTTCGAAGACTTCTGCATCACAAATGTAACTATTAATTATTATGTTACTAGGATATTTGTAATCACTTCAGAATTAACCTTTATATCCTCAGGAGATTTGTATTTATAAGAGTCACTTGCTGTCTCACAGAGAAACTAATTAGTCAACAAAATGATAAGTACAGAAAGAACACAAATTAGTTCTTTGTTTACAGCTACATGGTTGTACCATATAATTTGTATTGTAATTAAAATGTTTTACATTGTAAATAAAACATTTAATTCAGGGATAGATAATAACAACAGTCTCAAATTTTCCAAGATACATATTGACAAAATTCACTACAGTTTACTGTTTAGGCAACTCACAATGCAAGAAAGAAAAGGTGGAAAAATAACTACAATATAACTTATCAAAAGACCTTCCTCTCTTCCATTGTCAGTTTTTGAATTTCTAACTAAGAGATCCTCTCTTTATAAAAGCCAGCAAATATTTTGGAATAAAGAAAACAATAATATCTAGACATGAGGAATGGGTATTTTTTAATGTAACAAAACATTTTTTCTATGACATCTCATAAAAAGTAGTGTTTCCAATGGAGAAAAAGAAATCTTGACTGTCAGTTACTCATACAGTTATTAGTACCACTAAGCCATGTCTGTAACTTTCTTCTCCTTTAAAAAAGAATTCAAAAGAGGCAACAATTTTGGGGTTAAAATTTTTGTTATCTTTATTCTGTATAAATAAAGGCCTTGATTGTGGCTGCTTATTTTGTTTTATTAACAAAATGCAGTTTATAGTGCTAAATAATTAAAACATGCAAAAATGTGGTTCTTAATTTTTTTACTATGGTGATGATAGATTTAAATTGTCTTCTATGTATTCACATTTTATCCTTTCATTTAAATAACTTTTATTTCCAATGACTGCAATTCATTCTTCTATATATTTTCTTTTTATTCTATAACAACATTTTTCTTTCATTTTATAATAGTTTCTCCTGAATAATGCTTGGCAAATTTATTTTTAAAAGTCACTTTCAGGTTGCTCTTTTTATTTTTTATTTTATTTTTTTCATTTAACTGGTCAAATCCTCTTGACTTTTAATGTTGGTGTCATTCCAAGTATTAATTTTTTTCATGGATATCAAAATATGACTTCATAGGTTTATTTGAGGTATGAGTTTATTGCTTCATTTTTCTCTTCAGTGTTCATCTTTTGTTGTATAGCAATTCTGAAATTTTCTCTACCTAACACCTCCAGTGGCCCAAATCGTGACCATTGAGCTACCTCTGCTTCCTTCCATCTCCCAAGCAAAGGGCTTTAAATACCTATAACCCCAATGATAGTTACAAGGTGGGTTTTTTTTTATTGTCTTTTGCGACAATGAAATCTCATTCAGCCCTTGCTTCCTATCCATGAGACTTGCTTCTGTTTCCCTACCTACATTGAGCACTCCTATTAGCATTTTCTATCAGCAGGAGGAAAATTCCTCGGCTTTAGCCCTATTCATCACATTGTATTTTGATCCCATTAAAGAGATGCTTATCTATAATTAAAAAGTCTTCTAAGGTTTTCAGATTCTCTTCTTCTGAGGTGACAAGAAATGTTGCATGATTTCAAAGAAAAAAAAGCATGCAGAGACTGATAGTTTTGCTCTCTATTCTTCATTCTCACCCATATTATTTATTATTGGACATTCCTTTATATACCAGCAGTAAATTACCAAACTTCATTTCCACTGTGGTTTAGCAAAGTGAAAGTTTTTGACATAAGAATAGCAAAGATTAGAGGCATTGACTCTGACAGTAGAATTTTAAGGTCAAATCTTAGCACTTTAGCAAATCATTTATCTTTTAAGAATTTCCAGACTTTCATGTAAAGATAATTGTATTACCACAGAATAATAATAATTGAGAAGAATAAATGAACACTGCTTGAATCATAGAAAGTATGCATTGAATATTATTTTCATTATTTATATTGTTACAACCAGTTCCTTATGAACCATCTTCTACTTCAAATTATGAATTTTAGCTAGAAAAAGTTTAAAATATCACCCTCAACTTCAAATTCTTCAGTTTATACACAGGCTTTTAAATTTACTGCGAATATATTTACAATTTCTTTGATTATCAGTGTTCATCCATCAAGTGTCAGAAGAATGGTTAGGAGTTGGAGGTTTTGATATTTCATGTGACATTCTCCAACTACTTTTTGGATGTAGTTCTCCTAAAAGAACAAGTAACTCTGAGTTGCCATGTACAACATGCTCTTCACCACTGATTCACCAAGCACTACGTTTTTGTTTTATATAATGAAAAATGGAAGTCTTTATACCCATAAGGAAAATTATCCCTATAATTCTTAGAATGTGAGCTATTTGCTATTATAGTTGTAAAAGCTCAGATATTGGAGGAAGACAGTTTTGTTTCCCCTTACTGACTTTATCACTTACTGTGTGACTTTTAATACATTATTTAATATATTTCGCCCTCAGTTTTTCATCTCTGTAAGGAATTTAGATTTCCCTTTTTTAAAACAGGTTTATTTTAAAATTCCAGTGGGTAACCATCATTACAGGTATCTAACCTCAATAGTATAATAACCTTTTAAAAATATTCATTATCATCTTTATCTTCTACCTTAAAGCCATAAAACCATAAAATCTGTAACAAATAGCTGATCCACCTTCCATTTCCAAACCCCTTCCCTTGTGTCTGACTTTTGTTAGAGACTAGGAAAGCAAAACCTCAATTTTCTAACTTCTCAGATAACTAGGAGTAGCCATGTAACAGTTCTGGCTAATGAAATACATGTAGAAGTCTGCCTATACCTCTTCCCTTTCTTTCTTCTGCCTGTTTGAAACATGGATATGGTGCATGGAGATAAATAGCCACCTTATTGTCACTGGGCAACAGCTAATATGCTGAAGAGGGTGGGATGGAGAGAAAGGGGAAAAAAGCTTGGTTTCCTAAGAGAACTGAATTTCTGTACCATATCTTTATTACCTCTTTCTAGAAGTATTTTTATATGATAAAAAAGTCATTATTTGATTTAAAACACTTGACTATTTTTTTGATATTTGCTACTAAATTCATTACTATCTAACTTATTTTCAAGTTTTAGGTCTGAGTAAATGAAAAATGGGGGAAGCAATGTTGAAATAAGAAATCTACAAATCTGTGGTCATTCAAAAAGTAGTTATAATCTAGAATGCTTGTATTTTCTTCATATAACCTATTTTCTCATGCTTTTGTTTCTTTTCCCATATTATTTCAATTAAAATTTTATTTAAAATGATATATATATATATATTAATCAAAAAGGACAGAAATACATATAATGCAAAGATAGCAATTCTCTGTACTGTGTTATAATTCATACTAATTGTACAAAGTAGCTATTCAGCTACTCAGATGAAATCCCTATTTATTTATTTATTTATTTATTTATGCTTATTTTTCTGGTACTTTCTTCTCTAGTTCTACAAAATATACTTACAATATTTATTGATTTATGAAGTTTAGACATATCTTAACTTTCCATTGTTACAGATGATTAGCCTACATTCAACTCCATATCCTTCCCTATCCTTTTAAAATTGTTATATCATTCATTTTGTTAAAATTATTAAACAGCCTTTAAACTATCATGAACAAAACGATGGTGTATGCTTGCACTTTTTCATTTATGTAGGTTCCCCCTCCAAAATTTTTGCCTTGAAGTTTTATAAAATGTGCTTAATGGTGAGTGTATCTCATTCATTTTACTGAACTCTTAATGGGTTCACTCACTCATTTAGATGACTGACATGCTTCAGTTATGAGAACTTTTCTGTTATATTTAACTATTTTTGTTCTATTTTTCTCTGTTCTTCTGCTATTGTATCTCATAGAGTCTTATAGTCTTTTTTAAAAATCATTTTTCTCTCTCATAGTCGCTTTGTATTCTATTTTCTAGATTTGATTTTCATGTAATTTTTCTGTTGGATTTATTTTTCATTTTAGCGATCATATTTTAAACTTCCAAGAGCTCTTTTTTGTAATTTAAATAGTATTGTATTGTTTTCTATGTATGCAATTGTTTTGTATACCTCAAAGGTGTATGAGAATTGGATTTTCTTAAACATTTGTAGGGTAGAAAGGATGGAAGTTTTCTTTTGTTCTGTGAGAGAACAATATTCCAAGTTTGCATTTTACTAGTGTTTATTTTACTCTAATCTATTGCTCATCTTTAAGGGTTTACTCAAATGTCTGCTAATCATTGATTCATCCATTATATTTAATAATGAAATAGTTAAATTATTTATATTATTTTATGCACTTATTTTTTTGTTTTATTTGTTATTTGTGTTATTTAATGTAACTCTTGGGAAGGGAAGGTAGGTCTATATCAAGTGTGTTTGTGAAAAGAGTTTGCTTTTTCACTGGGAAATTTCAGCTGCCAGTTTTTCCAGAAACTCTGAAGAATAGCTACCAGGATGCTGGTCTTTTATTTGAGGGTTGAGGATGTAGCTCTTAGAAGTTATAGAGACTTTTTACTTCATTCTTTATTTTCACCTCCATAGGTTAAATTCTGCCTTGAGTCTCTACTTGGCCTCAAATTATCAGAGTGGTAGATATTTGAATCTTGTAACTCTGTAAGTAGGGTTAAGGGAGAGAAAACATTGATTCCTCCAAATATTGACTTCCAACCAATCTACATGTTAAATTATTTAAATAGTTCTTATGCAATCTCTCTCTTTTTTAATTTTTAATTACAGTACACATTCAGTAATATTTTATATTAGTTTCAGGTATACAACATAGTGGTTAGATATTTTTATAATTTACGAAGCGATCCACGCATTAGTCTAATACCCAACTGGCACTATTCATAATTATTAAAATATTATTGCCTATATTGCCTATACAGTACTTTACATCTCCATGATTATTTTGTAACCGTCAATTTTTACCTTTTTCATACTACCCACCAATCTGTCTTTTTTAAGCAGCATCTTTGAGATTGGAACATCTCTGTGAGTCAGTGAGTCTAATCAGCTTTCTTCTCATTTGTATCAATGTGAGAATATTCTGTTCTATTCCTTCTCTGTATATATGCATTTATTTACACAAAAGTTTATAAAGTCTCTCACCTACAGGTCTCCCATTTTTATCTTTGTGGATTTCCTTTTTCATGTATATATTTTAGTGAACACTGAGAGAACTAAGAGACAGACATATGTAGTCAATCTATATATACAGTAAATGATATATTTTAGATGGTATATCATATATTTATACAGTATAACAGTATAACAAAGCTAAGATTAGCTGAGGGCATATGAAAAATAGCAATTAGAATGGTTTCTAAAATGCTTATACGTCTATGAATATGGATTTGAAAGTGGTCTCTCAAAAGAGCCAGTCAGTTGGCAAAATAAAAGCAAAATAATGAGTAAATATTTGGAAAATATTGCCTATTAGAAAGACTTAAAGTAATTGGGCACATTTAGCCTAGAGGCGATAAGCTGGCAGTGAGAGATGATTTAATGCTCAGATATGGTGACTAGTTCTCCTCCTGTCTTCCATCTACAAGCAAGAAAAATGTAGTGCTTGCCTCAAAAAATTTTTTCTTAAGAATCTTTCAATGCCAACATACCTATTTAGTGAGTTGTGGAATTTCTTTTATATAGACTGAGATAATCTGTACAAGTATTACAAATTCAATATTATATGAAAGAACATATGAATGTAATGCAAAAGTTCAGATTTAAACAATACAAAATATATGAATGTAATGCAAAGGTTCAGATTTAAACAAGAGAAAATTATATAATAACAAATATAAGCAGTCTTTTTGCATGTAGATGGCACTCATTGTGTTAGTTTCCTGTGTCTGCCACAAGAAATTATTACAAACTTGGTAGTTTAAATAGAAATTTATTTTTCATAGTTCTGGAGACCAAAGTCCAAAATCAAACTGTCAGCAGGACTATTTTCTCTAATTCTAGGGCAGAATCTCTTTTTTACCCTCTTCCAGATTCTTGTGGCCACCAGCCTTCCTTGAATTACAAGTACATCACCCCAATCTCTGCCTCCATTGTGTTAACAATGCACCCTCCTCTTCTCTCTGTCTCCTATAATGTCTGGCTCAAATTTAATTTCATCTTTCTCCTATAAGGACATTTTTCATAGGATTTAGGGCCCACTTGGATAATCCAGGTGATCTCATCTCAAGATCTTTAATTTATAGTGGTAAAAGTTCTTTTTCTTAACCATCATAGGTCTCAGAGATTAGGACCAGGACATTCTTTTTGGGAGCCACCATTCAACCCACTAAGACCATATATGTTGAAATCATGTTCTCACATTGATTTCAGTTATCATGAAACTGTGCTAAGCGAGAATTACCTGTAATTTATACTAATTATCTTGGTTTTCTAGATGAAGAGTTAAAACCTGGAAACATTTCCCAAATCATCCAGCTCAGCTTAGTATGACAAAAGAGAACATCATAGATGTGAAGAAACAGGGTATAATATTTTAAGTGCCAGTACTCTACCAACAGAAATTTGAGGACAAGACTAAAACTATGGACAACAGGGCTTCTATGACTATCCATAAAGTAGAGCCATATGCCTCAAGATGATACCAAACTTTCACAAAAATTACTATAATTAGTCATTAATCCATCTTCATGCAGTCATAAAATATCTGAAATATGCAATGTAACATCGTTGTAGGTATGTATATTTTTAAAGGGTTGAATTCACATAGCAAAGTAATTTTTTCTTTTATATTTAAATATATTGTGGAAGTGAAATTTATGCAATTACTGGTTTTAAATTAATACTGATTTTATTACTCTTGTTAATTTGCAAATGTTCCAGGGAAAGGAATATCAAACTATTGGTAATTAACAATAGTATACACAATAATTTAGTATGTTCTCAACACAAATATGTAAGAGTATTTAAAGCAAACAAAATGAATGTAATCTTTATGTGAATAATCTAAATATCAATAGGAAAAGTGAATATTATAGTGATGACATTAAATGGCTAGTATCAAATCACCAAAATGTAAGAATGCTGTATTTGTTATATAATTAACACTCTTAAAATGTATGTTAATTATGTAGTTTTAAATTTGATTTGATGAAGCAAAAAAGGATACAATAAAGAAAGGGTGTTACTCCACTGGAGCCATTGACCCAAATGTTCTGGTAAAATAATTTCACAAATTAATCTAATATCAACATTTCAATGGTAAGAAAATAGCTCTGTGGGTGGATCTATATTTCAAGTGAAAATATTTATTCTAAGTTAAGAAGAAGAAAAGTCATATTGATTTAGGTAAATGCATTAATATTAAAATGGGTTTGGATCTTGAATTCATTATTTATTAACTCTTTGACCATGTATAAGTTCTTTAATTTCTTTGTACCTCAGGGTTTCTAATTTGTGATAGAGATAATAATGCTACTTTCATAGTTGTTGTTAGGATTAAATGAGTGACTTTTAACTTCATGCTTAAAGTACTAAGTCCAGTAATACTTTAGCTATAACAATGATCATTTTAAAAAGAATCTGCTGGGAGAATCCTCATCAAATCTTTTAGAAGTATCTTCTTAAATATATATCAGCCAACGGTATCAGTTCAAATTCTTAGGTACCCAATTATAAGCACTAGAGACTAGAAGTAAGCTAAAATATTATACTCAATGGTTTTAACTAAGTTCATTAAATATATATATATATATATATATATATATATATTTAATGCTTTCTATGTGACAGTTATTGAGCTGGAAAATAATTGAATTACAAAGATGAGTAAATATTAGTTTCAACATTCAAAACTTTACAGTTTAGTTAGGAAGATAGGTAATTATACAATAACTCAATACAGTATTACAAGTGCTCCTACAAAGAAAGGGTCCAGAATAATAAAGGGGAGTTATTTTTTGCCCTGCAGGTTTTATAGTTCTGTGATAAAATGGATTTACTGGCACTTCCTCAGCTGGACTTTAAAGTCTAAGATTGATAAGGATAACGTATGAGATAGCATGTGTCCATAGATCTGGGAGTAATTGAAAGCAAAGGTCATGTATAATGGGATGAGAATAAATAAGGAAGTCACATTTGCTGGAAGCTTTATACACCAGGATGAAAAATATATTTTCTTCAGTGGCAAGGGGAAATTGTACAGGAATATCCTTTTTTTTTTCATTTTGATCAGTGAAAATGGCATATTGAAGCAATATTTTAGAAAGTATGATTTACTTTGTAACCTAGTATGAATTAAAATAGAGAATGTGAAAGTAAGAAATCAGTTAGAAGGCTACTTGTATATAAATATCAGTCTACACAATAGATAATGAGAGCCTAAGCAATGTATTTGGAAATGTGTGTGGCATATATAAACAACACTATGTAATTCAATTAATCAGGACTTACTGGTTGCCTGTAGAGGAGAAAAGAGAAGTCAAAGAAATCCCTGGGTAATGAGGTCCAATAAAGAGGAATGAAATCTTGTGAAATAAAGGATGATGCTAGGTGAGCATAGAGTCACAGAAACAAAGACAGATATTTTCTATAAAAGAGAAGTTGCCCATCACTAACAAGTACCACTATAAATTTCAGAAGAGTGAAGTCTGAGAAAAGGTTATGACATATGGGTGGTTACTGGGAACTTTCAAGAGAATTTTTATTTTAGAATTTGGAGGTAAAAGTTAGATAACTTATCTAACTTATCAGGCTTAATAACTCAATGGGTGATAAAGAAATGACACACACACACACACAAACATATGCACACAGCACACTACATACATATTTTGTATCAATGATGAGAAAACAAGAAAAATAAAGATTCATGAACAATAAGGAAAAAAATTTAAAGAAGAGTGATGAGCCTTGGAAAGTGTGCAGTCTGTTTTTGAGAGTGGGGAGAGAGAGAAAAAGAAGAAGAAGAAAGGAGGAGAGAAAGGCATATTGCAAATACTCGGTTCAAGGGACTGAAAGTGGTACAGTGTGATTAGGGTGCAGAAATAGATGGACAGAGAGTTTTAGCAGGTTTTTATAAGCCATATTAAAGATTTTAGTCTTTATTCAAAAAGTAGTTGGATACCAAGCAACCCACTTCAGCAAGAGTTGTCATAACTAGATTGAATTTTGAGATCACTCTGGCTGCAGGGTGAAGAAGAGTTTCTATAGAAGCCAGGGCAAATAAAGAAAGATCGCTTAGTAAGATATTGCAATAGACTAGAATATGAAGCTGATTTAATAAATGGTTGGAAAAGGGAAAAGTTGATAAATGTATAGGAGATTTAGGAGATTTAGTTGACTGACAGGGCTTAGTGATGGATGGCATGGGAGTGGAGGTGAACAAGTTGCCAAGGATATCTTTTTGGGCACAGTTAAATGAATGATGACATCACTTATGGAGGTAGGGAACTCAGGAAGGACATCATGTTTTGGAGCAAGTGAACTTAAAGTACTTTGTCTTTGAGATATCACATTTCGTATTTCTTCCAGATTTCATAATGGAAATATCATTAGCAAATGAATATACTGGTCCAGAGTCCAGTGAGAGGTCTAGGTCCAAACTATGAGGCTTCTAATAGCTGGACAAAGAATAAAATTGCAAAGTTGTGGTCGACAGAGTAGCAGGAAATCCAGGACATTGAATGTCATGAAGAAAATGGGAAGAAAGTTTGCTATTGTTACATTTTGTTTTTGTTTTTCTGAGAGAGAGATGGTAATCAAAAATGCCTAACCTTTCTGAAAGGTCAGATAAATTGGGAAGTTAAAAAAATGCCATATGGCTTTGGGGATATGGAGGTTATTTAATAATTTTATACATAATCATTCAGCAAAGTGGGAAAGTGGAAAACAGATTAAAGTGTATTGGGGTGAGAGTGGGAGTGAAGAAATAAATACAGAAAAAATAAAAAACTTGTTGAAGAAGTTTATCTTAAGAAGGAGAGGCAGGGTGGGAGCTCTTCTAGTGATTATGAAGTAACTGGAACTGAATTTACCTTCCTGACAAACAACTACAACACCGGACAAAGCATATGGAACAACTCTTTTCAGACATTGGTTTGCAGAGAAGGTGGCATTGTGACCCAGGAAAGAATGAGGTGTGCCCTAAATTTGTCCTGCTTTTCTGTCTAAAGGTAACTTTGGCAAGAAGAAATATCCTAATACATTCATGGAATTCTGACAAATGAAGAGATAGAGATGAGCATTCAGTAAAGGATGGTGGTGAAATCTGCAGAACAAATTCATGGAAGGAAACTATACAAGGAAAGAGCTCAAGCAATCTTGAATCTGCTGTTGAATTATAAGCCACAAATGCATAGGTGATATATTAAATGATGCAGCATAATTTATGACTCATAATTTGTCATGTATTAAATAATTTTGTATTAAATGTTATGAGGGAACTGGAGAGACAAGGAAATTTGTGTTTTTTCAATGTAAACAGATTCTAAAGATTTGTGACATTGTAACATCATTTTGTTACCTTTTACTCATGATGGGAGATAGGAAATTAGTCAGCAGTGGCACAGTTGAAAATAAAGAAAATGAAGAAATGATGCCTGGGCCAGAAAAGAAAGATATGGTCTGTGTACCAGTGAAAGACCTTTACATGCTCTGATTACAAAACTGAAATACATAAGAATTTCTCCTCTAACTATTATTCTAAATATCCATTGATTAATCCTACATCTAATATGGATCCATTAATTTTGTAACATATTTTTAAATCTAGTTGTTTATATAGACAGTGACCACAAAAAATACTTTCTTGGGTGCTGCATGTTCTATGGGCAGCTGTTTTTAAAAAATGGCTACTCTGAAACTGTCCTAATAATTTTACAACAAACTTCAAATTGATTGATTTCATCTGCAAGTAACAATTGCCTAGCAAAAACAAGTCCAGTAATCTTTAAAGGATAACAAAATCTGGTATTCTACAATATAAAATTTACAATACCCAGAATCAAATAAAAAACTCATAAAATGAATGAAAAAAATGACCTATAATAGGATAAATATCAGTTTACACACACAGACACAGAAATAACGGAGATGTTAAAATTAACAGAGAACTGGTTTTTTTTTTTAGCTTTATTGAGATATTGGCATATGACATATGTAATTTTTAATTGTACATGGAGAAAAGAAAGCCTCTTCAGTAAATGGTGCTGGAAAAATCAGAAAAGCCACATGAAAAAGAATGAAACTAGATGGCTATCTGTCACCATAAACCAAAATTAACTCAGTGTGGACCAAAGACATAAATATAAGCCCTAAAACAATAAATTACATAGAAAAAAAAGTACTCAGGGACCTTGGTTTTAAAAAGGATTTTATGAATTTGAGCTCAAAGGCAAGGGAAGTAAAAGCAAAAATAAATGAATGGGACTACATCAAAGTAAAAAGCTTCTGCACAGCAAAGAAAACCATCAGCAAAACAAAAAGGGAAACAACTGAATAGGAGAAGATATTTGCAAACAATGCCTCCAAAAAAGGTCTAATATTCAAAATATAGCAAGTACTCATACACATCAGCAACAACAACAACAACAAAAACAATCCAATTAAAAAATGGACAGAGGGACCTAACAGAAACCTCTCCCAAGAAGACATACAAACAGCTAACAGACATATGAAAAGACGCTCAACTTCACTAGCTGTTAGGGAAATGCAAATCAGAACCACGATGAGATGCCATCTCACACCTGGTAGAATGATTATTATCAAGAAGACTAGTAATAACAAGTGTTGGTGAGGTTGTGGGGAAAAATGAGCCCTCATATACTGCTGGTGGGAATGTAAACTGGTGCAACCACTATGGAGAACAGTATGGTGGTTCTTCAAAGAATTAAGAACAGAACTACTGTATGACCCAGCAATCCCTCTTCTGGATATCTACCCCCAAAATTTGAAAACATTTATCTGTAAAGATATATGCACCTTGATGTTCATTACAGCATTATTCACAGTGCCCTTTGATAGATGATTAGATGAAGAAGATATGGTACATATATACAATGGAATATTACTCAACTATCAGAAAAGATGAAATACTGCCATTTGCAACAACATGGATGGATCTTAAGATCATCATGTTAAGTGAAATAAGTCAGACAGAAGAAGTTGAGAATCATATGATTTCACTCATATGTGGGAAATGAAACTGAAAGCAACAAACAAGACAACAAACAAAAACTCATGAACAATGGTTTAGTGATTACCAAAGGGAAAAGGGGTAGGGGGAGGTAGATAAGGGTAAAGAGAGTTGAATATATGGTAATGGAAGGAAATTTGACTTTGGGTGGTGACACTTGAAACCTAAATAATTTTATTAAACAATGTCACCTAAATAAATAAATGTAAGATGTATAATGTGATGGTTAGATACACATATATATTGTAAAACAATTACCACAATAAGTTTAGTTAACACCTCCATTTCCTCACATAGGTACAGTTGTGTATATGTGGTGATAAGATTTAATATCTATTTTCTTAACAACTTCAAGTATGTAATACAATATTAATTACAGTCACCATGTTGTACATTACATCCCCAGATCTTATTGATATTATAGCTGGGAGTTTGTACCCTTTGACCAACGTCTCTCCATTTCCCCCACCCCCAGCCCCAGGCCCTGTCAACCACCAACCATTTCAGTCTGTTTCACTGAGTTTAGCTTCTTTAGACTTCACATATGGATAAGATTGGATAGTATTTGTCTCTCTCTGTCTGACTTATTTCACTTAGTATAATGAACTCATATCCATCTGTTGTCACAAATGGCAAGGTTACCTTCTTTTTATGGCTGATAATATTCCATTGTATATGCATTAGTATACCCTATATTCTTCATTCATTCATTTTTTGAGGGACTCTTACATGGTTTTCATGTCTTATCCATTGTTAATGATGCTGCAATGAACATGGAGGTGCAGAAATCTCATTGAGATAGTTTTCATTTTCTTTGAATATATATGTGTGTGAGTGTGTGTGTGTACACACACACACAGAGAGACACACACACACACTTTGATAGATCATATGACAGTTCTTTTTAAAAATTTTTGAGAAACCTGCATAGTTTTTTATAATGGCTGCACCAATATACATTCCCACCAATAGAGCACAAGAGTTCCCTTTTTTCCACATCCTCGCCAACACTTATTTCTTCTTTTTTCTGATAATAACCATCCTAACAGGTGTGAAGTGATATCTCATTGTAGCTTTGATTTGCTTTTCCCTGATAATTAGTGATGATTGTCACTTTTTGTGTACCTGTTGATCATTTGTGTGTCTTCTTTGGGAAAATGTCTATTCAGTTTCTCTGCCTATTTTTTAATTAGATTATTTGAGGTGTGTTTTGTTTTTTGTTTGTTTGTTTGTTTGTTTTTTGCTATGGAGATGTACAAGTGTCTTTTACCTAGTGGGACACTGGGTTCACAGCTTCCTCCCTGGAGCCTGGATTCCTGGGCATTGATTGGGATCCTGCATCTATAAGAATCACCCAGGGCAATGGGGCCCAGCCAGTGCTGGAACTGACAGGAGCCTGCCTACCTTCACTAAAGCTTGCTGGGAGCTGCCTAGGGCCACAGGAGTCAGCCTGGTATAGGGGTGAGCTGGGAGCATGAACTCATGGCATGGTGGTCTGCCAAAAGCCTGGTGCCACAGGAGTGTGGCTCAAGGGTGAGCTGATAGCCTGGCCCACCAGGCCACCTAAGGCCATGGGTAGCAGGCAGGTGCTGAAGTGTATTAGGGGTTTAATTTTATGAGTCTGGTGCCTAGGAAGCTCTATGGAACCATGAGAGTCACTTCTGACCACTTTGCCACCTGGGGCAGTGGAGTTGGCCAGCACCTCGTGGGCCTGGAGCCTGCCTTCACAGAGGCACTCTGAGAACCTGAAGTCTGTGTAGACACCTGGAGCCATGCGAGTTGCCTGGGCCTCCAGAGCCTGCAGGCAGCAGAGCAAACTGGGAACCTGGTGCTATGGAAGCTGCCAGGAAAGGCAGGAGCTGTTTCGAGCTACTAGAGCAGGCAGGCACCAGATGAGACCAGGCCATAGAATTGCGGTCACCTGGGGAAGCCCAGTCTTATGGAAAGTACCTGGATCCACGTGAGATGCATGAGGCCACAGTAGCCCTAAGGCATCAGCGCAAGCTGGGAGTTTGGATTGGCCGAAGCCCACCCCCAGCATGGTGCATGGGAGCTGCCTAAGAGTTGCTAGGGCTAGTAGGTGTCAGAGTGTGTTGGGGGCCTGGATTAGAGGAGTCTTCCAGGAGACTGCAGAAGACCTGGTGTTAAGGATGCCACCTGGCGCCACAGGAATCAGTAGGTACTGGGTGAGAGGTTGAGGGAAGGGACTGGAGGCATGGGAGTCTGGTATCATGGGAGCCCCCTAGGGTCTCTGGAGCCAACAGGTGCCAGGGTGAGACAGGGCCTGGTTTTCCAGAGAGCCCTGAACTGGAAGCTGCCTGAGGCCTAGCTTATTGCCTGAGTCACTGGATAATCTAGGCTCTGGGGTAGGGAAGGCATGCATTCATTGAAGCCTGCCAGGAGCCACTTAGAGCTGTGGGAGTCCATCTGGTGTTGGAATAGACAAGCTTTGACATCCATGGTAACATCAGGTGCTCACTTTACTCTCTCTTTCCCACGAGGAAGGTGTCTCTCCCTATGCTGGGCTGCCTGAATGTGGGTAGGGGTACTGGAGGTATTGTGAATCTTTTTCCTACCCTCTTCAATGTGTCGTTTTGTAATCCTGTACCTCACTTGGTTTCTGTAATCTTTCACCTGGAATCCTTGGCTCTTGTGAAGATATTTTCTTCACAGTTTGGGGTTTGGGGAGGAGAAATGGTAGAAATTCCTATGCTGCCATTTTACTGAAGTGGAGACTAAAACTATAAAATAGTTATTATTAATATGTGGAATTGTATAAAGAAAAATATGTATATAATGAAGAGAAGTAAAAAGAAAACAAAAAATCAATGAAATAAAACTTCTAGAATGAGAAAATTCATGACTGAAATGAACAAGTCAGTGCAGGGTATTACTAGCAGACTAAATACTACAGAAAAAAGAAAGATCAGTGTATTTAAAGATAATAGCAATAAAAACTATCCAAAATGAAGCACAGAGAGGAAAATGAAAAAAAATTTTTAAAGCTTCAATGACCTAAGTGACAGTATCAAGCATTCTAATTCCATTGAATTTTGTAGCTACTTGCTATATCTTTATGTTTTCTATTATTTAAACTTAATGTTTTGTGTTTCAATCTTCATAATGGAGAAAATATAAAAGACTCAAGAATATAAAGCTTCTGCTAAAAGTTACTGTTTTTCTCTTTTATTTTACCCCAAAGGCTACATTTCTTTAAAAAAAAAAAACAAAATTTAAAATAAAGAAGATAACTAACTCTTTTATATTTTTCAATTCAGAATATGTTTTACTAAACATTTTTTAAAAATTTCTAGATACTTTTTGCCATTTGTTTTCATATCAAGATTCATTGATTTTGTTTTAATATGCCTTACAACTAAATAGAAGAAATGTCAAATTATCTCAATATTGAGTTTTTAGTTAAAATTTAGTATACAGTGTTGTGAATCTATTACAAGTTAAGCTAATACTACATTAAGCAGTAAATAGAACAGTCTTTGAATATAGACTAATTTAAATAAATACCATTCAAATAATTTTTTGTAGAAGGCACCTATGCAACATAGACTAGCAGTAACTCAATGGATCTAGCAGTAACTATAGAGATCCCCTTCATAGTGGGCTTACAGTGTACTTATGAACACCTGCCAGATTCAAATGTGAATTTGCATGGTGCTTTTTTATTATATATTTCTAAAACAATTTATATATATTCCTCATTTGTAAATTGTTACTGGGATATGTAACAGTAATAATTACAAGTTTGGTAACAGCTAATCTTTACTGAAAACTTACCATGTGCTTGGCCTCTACAAGGACTTCATATAAGCTTTTTTTTCTCCTATAATCCTCACAAGAGCCTTATGAAGTAAGCAGTATTATTGTACTTGATTTACAGAAGAGGACACTAAAGTTTAGAAGAATTAAGACAGGTACCTTATTATATGAAGAATATGAGAAACATTCAGGGAATAGTGAACAGCTTCTATTATCTGAAATTAGTTATTATAGGAAAATAATCAATGGAAAATAAGAGTGAATAAATAGTTTGAACAAAGTAAAGTTTTTGAGAGCCAGAATAAGGTGTTTGTAGAGAATGAAAAGAATGTTTAACAGTTTGATTTTGGAATCACCACAGTTCCCATCTTTATCATTTACTAGTTAAATGACCTTGGCCAAATTTCCATGGGTATAAAATAAGGATATTTCTAATACCTCATAGGATTGTTGTGAAGATTAAATGCAATGATGGAGACAGTGGATGGTGGAAGCAATTAGCACATCATCAGTAACTTTCAGTTATTGACTATTATTCTACACATAAAGGATAATCATTGAAATTTTTTGAGCAGGGGATAATGTTGCAAAAGTTTTTAAGACATCTCTCTGGTGTAACTACTAAATTAGAAAGGACACAAATTGGATGTAGAAATACCTGTTAAGGAGCTATTACCTGATAATGGCAGTGAAGGGAAGCAAGCGAGGGAAATAAAATGAGGAAAGGGAAAGGGACAGGGACAGACACAACAAAAGGAAAGTAAGAAACCTTTATGAAACATCTGCAAGACTTGGACAAGGTCTGAATAAAGAGTTCAGGCCTCCAAATTTAAGTAATTACAGAATTTTACCAATTGACTTTCATCTAGATGAATCAAATGTTTTAATTTCCTCTGCAATATTCCTGCCAAATAGTTATAGAACATATAATAGATCATTACTTCAGTCAACTTTAACTATATAAAAGCAAATGCCTCATTATATGGAACTGAAATATATCTATCTAGTGTCTCCAGTACTAATGTCCAATTCTGTGCTATCTGACCACATTTCCATACACAGAACCCTTCAGATAACCTAGCATACCCTTGAATTTTCTACAAAGTCCCTCAGCCTGTTCAGTTGTTCATAGGCTGTGATTTTTAATCTTCTCACTATCCTCTTTCTTCCTTGATGAGTTCTGGTCTGTCATGTTCCCTTTCAAAAAATGGAGCTCTGTATTTGGCCTCTCCACTTGAATTGTGTTCACAACATAGAATGGTATAGGGAAGCTAAACAGTTAAGTACATATAGTACTTAACAGAGGTGTGCTCAAAGTGCTAAAGATAGAGAAATATCAACTCATTCTGCCTAGAGAATTACTTCTGTGAGGACAGAAGTCTTCACAACAGAGTAAGATTTGAACTTGGAAAATTAAGAGTTTCTGAGTAGAAAGTGAATGATGTTGGTCCATATCTTTCAATGTATGGAGTTTGATGAAAATGTACAGCATGATGGAGAAAATCTATGTCTCTCTGGTGGATGAATGAAATTTAGAGTTCTTGAAGAATAATGTTCATGAAGGACAATCAAGGCTCGAAAAGATGAGAACAGACTGTGAATGATCCAATGTAGTATGCAAATACTGTTACCAAATAACATATCCATTATTGAAATGTTTTATTATTACTGCTATTAGGATCACTAAAATTACTACCCAACTTGAATTTAAGCACTTAATTCATTAGATCCAACCCCCCAAGTCATCAGACAAGCATATTAAATTTTTTTATGATGATTCTGTCATATCTTTTTCTTACCTTCCCATTATCCCATATTTTCCAATTTGTTCATCACTTTATGACATAAAGTATAGTGGCTAGAGCATAGTATTATGAGTTCTGGCTAATATCATACATTACATACAAAAATTAAAATGAACCTTAGACTTAAATTTAAAATGTAAACCACTAAAACTTCTAAAAGAAAATATAGGAGAAAATCCTGGTGACCTTGGGTTAGGTAATAGTTTTTTATATACAAAAAAGAAAAAAAGATAAGTTGAATTTCATCAAAATTAAGAAATTTTTATTTTCTTTATTTTTTTAGAATTTTATTTTAAAATTACAGTTAATATACAGTATTATATTAGTTTCATGTATATATCATAATAGTTAGAGATTTATATACCTTATGAAGCTACCACCCTGATAAGTACCCATCTGACACCATACATAATTATTACAGTATTGTTGACTATATTTCCTATTCTGTACTTTACATCTCTATGATTATTTTTATAACTAGCAATTTGCACTTCTTAATTTCTTTACATTTTTTTACCCATCCTCCCAAACCTCCTCACGTCTGGCGATGATCAACAACTTCTCTGTATATATGAGTTTCTTTGTATTTTGTTTATTTTGTTTTTAGATTCCACATATATGTCATAGCATATGGTATCTATCTTTATTTGACTTACTTCAGTTAGCATAATACCCTCTAGGTCCATCCTTGTTGTTTGAAAATGGCAAAATTTTATTCTTTTTTTTATGGCTGAGTAATATATTATTGAATATTTACATCACATCTTCTTTATCCATTAATCTATCGATGCACACTTAAGTTACTTCCATATCATGACTATTGTAAATAATGCTGCAATGAACACATGGGTGCACATATCTTTTCAAATCAGTGTTTTGGATTTCTTTGGATAAATACACAGAAGTAGAATTGCTGGGTCATGTGGATGATAGTTCTATTTTTAATTTTTTGAGAAACCTCAGTATTGCTTTCCTTAGTGGCTACCTCAATTTACAAATCCAACAAAAAGTCACAAGGGTAACTTTTCCCCTACTTCCTCACCAGCACTTGTTTGTTGATTTATAAATGACAGCTGTTCTGACAGGTATGAGGTGATATCTCAATGTGGTTGTAATTTGCATTTCTCTGATGATTAGTGATGTTGAGCATCTTTTCATGTCCATTGGCCATCTGTATGTTCTCTTTGGAAAAATGTCTTTTCAGGTCCTCTACTTAGTTTTTATTTGGATTTTTTCTTTTGGAGTTAAATTTTATAAGTTCTCTATATATTTTTTATTTTATTTAATATATAGATTGCTTTGGGTAGTATGAATATTTTAACAATGTTAATTCTTCCTGTTCATGAGCACAGTATAGACTTGCATTTGTTTTTATCTTCTTTGATTTCTTTAATCAATGTTTTACAATTTACTGAGTATGGTCTTTGACCTCTTCAGTTAAATTTATTCCTAGATATTTTATTCTTTTTTATACAATTGTAAATGGTATTCTCTTATTTTCTCTTTCTGATAGTTGTTAGTATATAAAAATGCAAGTGATTTCTGAATATTAATTTTGTATCCTGCTATTACTGAATTTGTTAATTCTATTAGTTTTTTGATATACTCTTTAGGTTTCTCTCTATATAATATCATTTCATCTGCAAATAATGATACTTTTACTTCATCTTTTCCAATTTGAATGTATTTGATTTATTTTTCTTGCCTGTTTGCTGTGGTTAGAACTTCCAAGGCTATATTGCATAAAAGTAGTGAAAATAGGCATTCTTGTCTTGTTCCTGATATTACCATTGAGTCTAATGATGCTATGAGCTTGTCATATATGACCTTTCTTATGTTGAAGTATGTTCCATCTACCTGTACTTTGCTGAGAGTTTTTATTATAAATGGATGTTGGATTTTGTCAAATGCTTTTTCTCCATCTATTGATATGATCATATGATTTTTATCCTTAATTTTGTTTATGTGGTATTTCACATTAATTGATTTGTAGATAAATGAACCAATCTTACATCCTTTGCATCACTGATATAAACCCGTCTTGATCATGGCATATGATCTTTGTAATGTATTACTGAATTTGGTTTCTTATGTTTTATTGAGGATTTTTGCATCTATGTTCATCAGGAATATTGGCCTATAATTTTCTGGGGCTTTTTTTGTATTATTTTTGTCTGGTTTTGGTATCAAGGTAATGCCAGCCTCACAAAATTTGTTTGAGAGCCTTCATTCCTCTTCAAGTTTTTATAATAATTTGAGTATACATATTAATTTTTCTTTGATTGTTTGCTAGAATTTACCTGGGAGGCCATCTGGTCCAGGACTTTGTTGGGAGCTTTGGGTACTGATTCAATTTTATTAGTAGTTATCAGTCTGTTCAAATTTTCTGGGTTTTTTTTCTGATTTAATCTTGAAGGATTATATTTTTTCAGAAATTTATCCATGTCTTCCAGATTATCTATTTTGTTGGCATATGATTATTTTTAGTTTTAATATAAACTTTTAATTTTCTGTGGTGTTGGTTGTCACGCCCCTTTCATTTCTGATTTTATTGATTTGGGCCCTATCTCTTATTATCTTGATGATCTGGTGAAATATTTACCAATTGCATTTATCCTTTCAAAGAACCAGCTTTTGGTTTCATTGATTTTTTTTCTATTTTTTTAAGATAGTACTTTGTTTATTTCTCTCTGATCTTTAACATTTCCTTCCTTGTACACACTCTGGGCTTTGTTTGTTCCTCTTTTTCTAGTTCCTTTAGTTGTAAGGTTAGATTGTTTATTTGACATTTTTCTTGTTTCCTGAGGTAGGCCTATATTGCTATAAATTTTCCTCTTTGAACCACTTTGGCTGTGTCCCATGGATTTGGGGGTGTTGTGGTTTCATTTTCATTTTCTCAAGGTATTTTTTTTTATTTCTCCCTTGACCTCATTGTTAACCCATTTATTATTTAGTAGCATGTTATCTAGCCTCCATGTATTTGTGAATTTTTCAGTTTTTTTTTCCTTGTAATTGATTCTAATTTTATACAGTTGTGATTGGAAAAGATGCTTGATAGGATTTCAGTCTTCTTAAATTTATTGTGACCTAACATGTGGTCTGTCTTGAAAATGTTTTATGTGCACTTGAGAAAAATGTATATTCTGCTGTTTTGGGGTGAAATGCTCTGAAAATATTAAGTTAACTTGGTCTAATGTGTCACTGAATGCTGTTGTTTCTTTGTCAATTTTCTGCCTGGATGATCAATGGGGTATTAACTTCCATACTATTCCTGTACTACTGTTGATCTTTCCCTTTTTTATGTCCATCAATATTTGCTTTATATAGTTAGGTGTTATACATTGGATGTCCTTACAAGAATTATATCCTTTTGTTGAATTGATTCCTTTATCATTATGAAATGCCCTTCTCATCTCTTGTTACAGCCTTTGTTGTAATGTCTATTTTGTCTGGTATGATTGTAGCTCTCCCAGCTTTTATTTCTTTTCCATTGGCATGAAATATATATATTTTTTTCATCTCTTTCATTCTGTTTTTTGATCTGAAGTGGGTCTCTTATAGGCAACATATATATGGGTCTTGTTTTTTTTTTTTTTAATTCATTCAGTCACCCTATATCTTTTGATTAGAGCATTTAGTTCATTTACATTTAAACTAATGATTGATGGGAATGTATTATTGTCTTATTATTGTTTTCTGATTGTTTTTGTAGTTCTCTGTTCTTTTTCTATTCTCATACTCTCTTGTATGTTGATGACTTTCTATAGCATTGTGTTTGGATTCCTTTCCCTTTATTTCTTATACATTTTTGGTTTGTAGTTACTATGTGCTTTATATATACCAAGCTATATTTATAGTAGTCTGTTTGAGTTGATGGTCACTTAAGTTAGAATACATTCTAAAATCACTACCATTTTTATCAACTCCCTCACATTTATGTTTTCATCATTATTATTGTTTTACTTCTTTTGTGTGTGTGTGCTTGTGTGCATTATAATTACACATTATCTTTCTACTTTTGTCTTTTAACCTTTGTACTAGCTTTATAATTGGTTAATCAACTACTGTTATTATATGTTTGCCTTTGTCAGTGAGAATTTTTTCTTTTCTATATTTTTTATTCATATTTTTTTCTGCTTAAAGAAGTTCCTTTAACATTTCTTGTAATAACAGTTTAGTGGTGATAAACTCTATTAGCATTTTTTTTTGTCCCAGGAAACTCTCTCTCCTTTGTTTCTAAATGATAGACTTTATGGATAGGTTAATATTTGTTGTAGGTATTTACTTTCCATTATTTGACTGTTTAGTGCCATTTTATTCTGGCCTGCAAACTTTTGTTGAGAAATAAGCTGATAGTCTTATGGGAGCTCCCTGCTTTTCTCTTGCTACTTCTGAGATTCTCTTTGTCTTTAGCCTTTGGTATTTTAATTATGTTGTGTCTTGGTGCGGCCTCTTTGGGTTTATCTTCTTTGATGAATTATAAGTTGGACTTCATCAAAATTAAGATTGGGAGAAAATAATTACAAAAAGAATACTAATTATTTATTCCATTATATAATTTATAAAATTCAAATGAATGTATAAGTGACAGAAAACAAATCACTGATTGCCTGTGAGGGGGCTGGGGATGGGCAAGTAGGAGGCATTATAAAGGAAGTGAAGGAAACTTAAAGATGATAAATGTGTTCGCCATTGTGACTGTAGCAAGGGTTTCATGGATATACACATATTTCAAAATTATCAAATTGTACACTTTAAATATGTGGAGTCTGTTGTGTGTCAAATATACTTCAATAAAGATGTTTTAAATGTCAGATGACTCAATTTAAACATAGCTTCCAATTTTTGTTAGATGATGGATCTCTCTCATCCCTAGACCTTGTCTGTGTAATGGTACTCACTAATGATAAAACAAAACGGACATTTTCGGCCATTTCTTAAGAACCCATATGAGAAGGATTATGATTCAGGATTAAAAGCATCTCCTAAAGTCTGGAAATAATAACTTTAATAGGAGATCTGACTAATCAGAAGGAAGAAAACACTAGTGCTGAGAAATTTATTTTAAATGGTATAGTAACCCTGTGGATACCTCAATTAAAGTATTTATCATGGTTTTTCTAAATATTTATTTTACTTTTCTGCTTCTCTGCTTAAACTTGGAGTTCTTTTAAGAAAATAATTTGAGTCTTTTTTTTTTCATTGCCTAGTATAGTTCCCTGGAACACACTTGTGCCCAGCAAATATTGGTTGAATCAGTAAGTGAATTTAAAAAATGGAAAACATATTTTTTGCTATAAATGAAAACTCACAACAGGGGGAATACTAAGAATTATTCACCAAAAGTAATTGGGAAATGGTATGAAATAATACCAATGACCTCAGAAAATCATAGCTACTTTTATTTGAATACTTTTGCTTTAAGAACACTTTATACAGATTACTTCTGATCCTTAAAATGAACAAATAAGCCAGGCATTATTATACTTGTTACAAAAATAAAGAAATCTTATATTCACAGAGTTAAATGACTTGTTTGAGGTAATAAATTTTTTAAGTAAGTGGTGGACCTAGGATTTCTATTGGAGTTAGGACTTAAAATCATATCTTTTGCTTTTTCATTACACCTTGCTGGTGCCTAGCAGGTACATAGAAATTCACAGGAAATTAATTATCATGATTTGTATTTGTAATCATAATAAAATACAGTGAATATTCTTCTTTCTTCATGATTGATCTAGAAGGTATATAATTGAAACATATCTATAGAACAGTATTCTCTATTAAAAAGTCTAGTTCTATGAGCAAAGGCTGGGTATATTTTTATGTATATGAAAAAACAAATTCTAAGACCAATGCACTCTGGTCTGAGGCATTACATAGGAGTGATAGAGAACTTTAATTCTTTAGATACTTACCAGAAGTTTTATTCAGGTAAAAACATTACCTGATACATTCTTGACTTTCCTTACTGAAAGTGTCATCTTCTATTAGATATAACAAGTGATGGTGAAACCACAGGTGACATGTGGGTTCAGATAAAATGAGAGAGGAATAGAAGTGATGTTATTGAGGAATTGTATTACCAATTGCTTGGTCAGATGAAGAAAATGGATATTTTCCTGACACAGATCAATATCAAAATTGGTAATCTTTTAGAACTTCTAATGTACGTTTCAGTCTAGATTGATTACATTGGACTGGTTCCAGTATACCTCCTCTTTCATTGTCATCATCTTGATCCACAGCACACTTCAATATGATTGTCAATAATAATTAGGAAATAAGAATATAGGTAAAAATAGCAATGTGAGAATATAGGTAAATATAGCTATGTGTCTCTAGTCCTGAGGAAAGTTTATGTTGATGAAGGTTTTGGAGCCATATGTACAGAAATGAGATCAAGCTTTGGAAGTAAAAGATGTCTCTAAGGGAAGGAGTATACACAGAGAAAAGAGCAGCAGGCCAGTGATGAAAACTATTACCCAGAGAGGTGGGGTAATATAAACATGTTTAAGAGAAGTTAAGGTATTTCTACTTGGGAGTTATCAGGTTTTGGTATCAATTAATATCCATTTTCTAGGTTAAGAATTCAAGTGTCCTGTAAGCCAATAGCTCACTCTGCAATGAGATCTCTTGTGGTACTATGTTAAACTTAAAGAAAGATATTTGGAAGCACAGAAACATTACAATATGGTAAAATTAGATGCACATATATACAATTAAAAATATGTTTCTATGGCCACTGATACCATCTTGGTCAAATATCTTATATATGATACTCATAGGAGCTTTGTGGTCCTTTAGAGAAACTCATTTTCTAGCAAAAGTTTGAAAATATTTCTGGCATTTAAAAAGTATCAATGAGGGAAAAAGCAAGAAGGATGAATGGTTAACTGTCATTAAAAAACTTCTACACTCAACAGAATGACTCTTTGCAACCTCTCATTGAGATAGGCCATCTTTAATTTTAACTGGAACAGCCCGTGTTCTATATTTTTTAGCTTGGCTGGCATAGAGGTCACAAATGTACTATGTGAAAAGTTGGAACTGCTCACATATTACCCTAAATTTAGATTTGACCTAGATTTTTTTTTCGGAAATGGTGAGAGACATGGCAATGAAATGAAACTTACTTGCTTTTATCATTTTCTACTTACAAAGTTAAAACCATAAACTAAATTGTGCTTACAGAAACTACTGAGCTCATCATATTCTCTCTCTTTAAAATGATTAGGTCATTTTATCCTCCAACCAGCCCTGAAGTGCTTTCTAAGTGACCTTGTGGCATTACCTGAATAGTCTTTCTTAGCAGGCATGTACAAATATATACAAATGTGAGAATAAAATTATGTGAACTATAATAGTGTTCATTTCGAATCTTTGATATTTCAAATGCTGCCCCAAATGTGCACTATAGTCACTATTGTCACAGAAGAGTATCAAAACAATATAGTGTACATTATTGATCACTATAAGGTGAAATGTACTCTGCTGCTGGGCTTTGCCTACCTTCAAAAAAAGACAATTGAACAGGTAAGATATAATTCTATAAGAATTTTTATTAACAATTAAATATGAAAACAACTCAACCAGCAATAGACTGTTTAGAAGAGGAAGTGATCACTCTAAGTTGGAATGACTGATTAATTGATAATGTTTTTGCAAAATTATACAACAGTGCATATCTGGCCCATCACAAGCTACTCAGAGCTAAAGAGTTGATTCCTTCCAGTAGGATTGCCCTAGTGACTTTTGCCTTTGTTTTCTATTTCAGAGACCTCATTTGCATCTTACTACCAGATGCTTACTTCCACTAATGGGCACCTCCACAATTGCATCATAATATATCCCAGTAAACATTTATAATGAACTTCAGCTATCCCTCTCCAACCCTTAATTTTGGATCACACAATTAATCCAGTGAGTAATACATACAACCAGATTCAAGCCTAAATATACAGAAGCAACAAGAATGCTTAGCAAAGGTGCTATAGAGTAAGTGTATTATTACCTGTCAGGATTTAGCCCTGACCAGGCAAAGCAGCTGATGTTTTGATCATCCATGTCAATGTGCTTTCTATGCAGTGAATGATTAGTGAGCCTTAGAGACTAGAGGAAGGGAGTTAGCTAGAGACCAGGAAAAATGCAAGTATGTGGGAGAGAGCTACTGTGTTCTTCCTAATCGATCATAGTAATGAAAGATCTGAAGTGTGAAAAAGAATTCAACATATAGGGTAAATTACAGGCTTGGTCTTGGAGTCTAAAGAGAGAGCTGATTAAAGAAAGTAGGAGAAAAATAGAGTTTAGAAGTACAGAGAAGTATTTAGAAGTATAGGAAGAGTGTCAGTTAGAGCCCAGAGTACCCAAGGAATTCCACTTAAATGAAAGAAAGGACTATTAGAAAAAGGTCCAGAGCTGGCTAGAATATACAAATATGTGAAAGGTGCTCTTCTAAATAACATGTTGGGGAAAGACTCAGCAGGTCTCATTTAATCAAAGAGTTGAAGGAATAGAGACTATCTCCTTCTCTTCTTCCTCCAGTGTTCTGATGAAGAAGAAGAAAATTCAGTGTTGGATAATTATTGTACTTGTATTATTCCCCCAATCTACTCTCATCTTGAATTCAGAATTTGATTTCATACTACAGGCCTTCAGAAAGAATAATTCCAGCTAAAGTCTCTTCATGGAGGAAAGATACTTTGGCTACCAAACAGTATCATGGGCATAAAAGATTATCAGTAAACACTGCTGATATAGGTTGAGGGGAAAACACATTCATTTATTTATTTGTTGTGTTTTTACTAAACTCTGTCACATTCTAAACATTGACAAATTCTGGGGACACATGAGAAATATATCTCTTTTTTTCCTAGAGCTTATAGTCCATAAGGGTCAATCTACATGCTATGGTGGAAACAGAGGTACAGTCCACTTCCACATAAGAAGTCAGTGGAGTCTTGCAATAGTAAAACTTAGATTTAATGAATAAGACTTAAAAAGAGGGGGAGACTAGGGCGAGTGGATGGTTTTATACTAAATTGGAATGGTCTAATTCAGAAAAGATTTTAGAATATTTAACAAAAACAAGAAGACCAAACAGTACATATTGAACAGGAAGAGAAGACTGGGTGGCTATAAGATTTTGGAGGTAGGTAAGTAGACAGGAGCAAGACCACAAAGGGTCCTGTGGATTGCTTTAAGTTAAATTTTTGTTTTTATATTGAGAAAAGTAGGAAAGGTTTTAAGAGAGAAAGGTTTTCAAGCTGGAGAATGAAATGCATTTTAGAGAACTCTGATTTACACTTTTCAAGTTTCAGTTTGGCAGCTAGGTTGAAAACGTATTAGAGTGATGCAGGAATAAATGTTGGGACGTGGCTTAGGTGCCTGAGGTAGGTTAGTTTAGACAAGTTCATAACAGTAGAAGTGAACAGAAGATAGTACTTCATGGCTGATTGGATGTGGGCAATGAGAGGAAAAGTCAGAAATGAATTTTAAGTTGATGTTATCAACATGTGAAAGATTGAGAAGGCCATGTAGGGACATAGGATTCGCCAGAGTTAGAGCAGGTTTGGAGGATTCTAAGAGAGGGTACAGTTGGGATGCTTCATTAAAAATGGCTCCTTGGAGCTGAATGGCGACAGCTGGCATGATCTGGTTTTAACAGAGTCTAGTTTGTAAATACAAATTCCACTATTACCAACTTTCATCTCCAGTTTATTTTTACACAGCTGACAGAATGATTCTTTTGAAATACAAGAACATATTTCTGTTAAAATTCTTCCAATAAATTTCCTTCTTTCTACAAGACCTCACATGATCTGCATTCTTCACCCTTGTTCTCAGCCTCTGCAATCGCTGCTGCAATTTTCTGTCATTCCCCACCTTGCTCACTTTCTTCTGCCCCAGTGGTTTTCTTACTTGTCCATGATTATACCAGGTAATTCATATCTCTGCCTGGGAAGGTTATCCTCCAGATATCCTTATGGATTACTCCATTAATTTATTAATGTCTCTACTCAAATCTCACCTTATCAGAGATACTCTCATTAACAAACATCTAAAATAACACTCATTTTCTCTGTCCTTATCTGGTTTATATTTTTTTTCTTAGCCTTCCTCACAACTTGATTAATTATATAGTTCTGTGTTTATTAAGAATATAAGTTTCTTCAGCATAAGGACTTTTTTATTTTCTTCCCTGTTGTAACTTCAATGCATAGAATGTAGTATGCACTTAATTCACACTTACCAATTGACTGTAGATTTTGTTCAACATTTCTGCTCACCAATTTTCTCTTCTGTTACACTTCTGTCCTTTAAAAATACTAGTAGAAGCTCTTAATAAATCTCCACTAATTCAGCTTTCCAGTTTAACCAGTGTCATTTGTTCCCTCTATAAAGTCTGATGTCTGGAGAATACTGAAATCTCACGGCTGTTAGACTACTTGTTAGCATTCTTATTTACTTCTATCAGTAAATCAATAGCATTGGTTCCCAATCTGTTTCTACCAGTGGGACTTGTCAGTGTCATTACATTAAGTAATTTATTATTATGTAAATCAATATGATATGAATGTGAAAGGGAAAAATGTTGTTTCTGTGAAAACTAATTTGAATAATATGGAAAGACTTGATAAATGGAATTTATATTTAAAAACATTGCTATTGGCTGAGGGAAAAATGTCATAAATATCCAAAATTATTTACTCAGTATATGATATATTTCTTTCTTTATTCTATTTTAAGTTCAAACTTGAAATCTTAGATGATGCCTTATCTTAGATGATGCCTTATGACTGTGATTTATGCCAAAAGAATGATATTGAATTTTAATTAGTGGAAAAGAAAAAGCTGGACATCAAATATTGATAAAATTACATTTATGTTTTAGGTTAAAATAGTGTGTAGGGCATTTATGCGTATATTCTCCAATTTAACTGTTTTATACCCCATTAGTTCTGCTGAAATTTATTAGGTAGATTGATCTCTTCTTAACTTAAACCCATTGATGCTTTATATTCTGCCCTTTCCTCTTTCATCTCAGCATATCTCGTGTATAAACTGGGATCTGTAAGCAATGGTCAACCTTACTCTGTGTCAAAAAGAGGGGGAAATATGATTAGCTACCTGTTATGGAAGAGAAAAATGATATCCCAGTGCTACATTTTTGTTGTTTTTGACCTGAATACTTAATACTTCCCCTGGAAGCTTGGTGTCCCCTGTGACAACAGCACACAGGGTGTACCTACCCTATTTGACAATTTCTTGTATCTATTCTTTTAAATTTTTTTCTAGTTTTATTGAAATGCAATAGACAATGAGTTGCTTGTATTTATATTGTATAATTCAAAGAGTTTTTTAAAATTATAGTTGACATGCAATAATATATTAGTTTCAGTTGTACAGCATAGTGATTATAAATCTGTATAACTCACAAAGTGATCACCCCACAAAATCTAGTATCCTTCTTTCCCCTTACATATTTATTACAATGTTGTTAACTATTTTCCATATGCTATACTTTATATTTCCCTGTCTATTTTGTTAACTACCCATTTGTACTTCTTAATCCCCTTGCCTTTATTCTCCATTTCCCCCATCTAGTAGCCCTTAAAATATATTCTCTGTATCTATGAGTTTATTTCCGTGTTTTTTTGTTGTTGTTTATTTTGTTCTTTAGTTTCTACATGTACATGAAATCTTGTGATATTTGTCTTTCTCTATCTGACTTATTTCATTTAGCACAGTAGTACCCTCTAGGTTTTAATCTGAAGTGTCTTCTGTAGGCAGCATATATAGGGGTCTTGTTTTCTTATCTATTCAGCCACTCTATCTTTTGTTGGAGTGCTTAATTGTATCTATTCTTATCTTGCCCAATTTAATTTCATTCCTAACTTTTACTTATTCCATATCTGACCTCCTGTTGGAAGTAGACTTAAGGACATATAATAATCATCAAGGCAAAATGAACATGAAGCTAGAGAGAAAAAAGAAAGAATAAACAATGACAGGGACACTAGAGATTTATGAAATAGAAAAATATATGTCTCATAAGGCCAATAAACAGGCTATAGATAGACCACAAATTGAGTTTTAACAGAGTAAAAATGAAAAAAAAAACCTAGAAAATAAAATCAAGTTAATTTCTCAGAAGAAGCAAAATTTTTCCTAAATATAAAACAACCATTCCGATATCATTCTGTCTACATAGGTACAGTTCTCTGGAGGTGAAATAATTTCCATGTATGCCTGCCTTCCTTTGAAATCCTATTGTATCTCTTCTGTAACACTCTAGTAAACAATTATCTATGTTATATATATTTTTCAGTTATGTATTTTTATCTCCTTAAAGAGATGACTACTTCTTTATAATTCAGCCCCCACCTGCATGAGTTTGCTAGGGCTGCTATAACAAAGTATAACAAACTGGATGGCTTAGAACATCAGAAACCTATTGTCTCATAGTCCAGGAGGCCAAAAATCTAACATCAAGGTGTCAGTAGAGTCATGTTTCCTCTGAAGGTGCTTAGGGAAGGATTGGTTCCAGCCCTTTCTCCTCATTTCTGCTCATTCCTTGCCCTGTGGCAGCATAACTTCAGTCTTTATAGGACATTTACCTGTGTACGTGTCAGTGTTCAAATTTCCCCCATTTTATAAGGACACCAGTCATATTACATTAGAGGCCCACTCTACTTTCGGGAGTATGACCTCATCCTAATTTAATTAATTACATCTGCAAAAACTGTATTTCCAAATAAGGTCACATTCTGAGTTACTGAGGGTTAAGACTTTAACATATTAATGGTGTTGGGAGGAGAGAGACACAGTTCAACCCATAACATTACTTCACACAGACCTTTAAAGACAATAGAAACTTAGTAAATTCAAAAGAGATATTAAGAAGTGAATGAGAATGTTTTCCTTTTTCTATTTTCTTTTTCCAATATTTTGCCAATCTTATGGCTTATCCTCTAAAATTTTTATTCACTTTGCCAACACTAATAACTCTAAGAAGCCAACTCTGCAAGTACACAAATGGACAGATACAAGTCCATATAACAAACACAAACTTCACTGTATATAGGACCCTAGGTCTTACTTGAATATAAAAATGGATTACAATTTTGGTTCAAGATTGTGTAAAACGTAATACAGTATGTTTAAAAAATCCTTCTTTCCAACATTGAAAAGTGCAATAATCAAATCATCTTAAACCATTATTTCCATAATAAGACAAAAGGGTATCTGTGTGAAAATGACAATCTGAATGACATGCTGAAATACTGAAGTGCTCAGTCAGGCATAATAAAATGAAAGTGAAAGTCTGAGCAATTATTCATTGAATATAGAGCTTCATCACATAGTTTAAATATATTAAGTTAAAACATCCAGCTACATATGCATTTATTAATCCACTGGTAATTATAAAACTCTGCTTTATAAACTATAATAACTAAGTTGGCTTACTATGGCTTTAGGTATTTTTGTTTCATTTTTTTTCTTATAATGGCACTTCTTTTTAAATAGCGAAACAGTTCTTACATTGAAGTATGCATTAGCAATGCTTACATCTTCTCTTTGAAATAGTGAGTGATTCATCATTAGGACAGGTTTCTTACAAATGACTCATTTAACTCAGCATGCAGTCTTAATTAAAAAAAATTCAATGACTTAATATCTGTGATGGCTAAAAAGACACACATAAAGCACAACTTACATGTGCTTTATTGCCAAATTGTAAAATATTAAAGTGAGACAAGATGATTTTCTTCATCTGCTATGAAGAAAACAGTCTTAAGAAAATAAGTTGTAGCAAATAATTTTATTCTTACTTACTGGGCTGAATTTTGAGAGCCAATAATACGAAGAACAGACTGCAGTAACATGATTTTTTTCAATTGTCACGACCACTGTGTCTTTCAATTGACAATCTAGTTTTCAACCTATTTTGTTGTTTAAATCTTACCTTACAGAAACAGTCTCATTGTATTTTTCCCCCTTTCTCTTTATTTCTATGAACAGCATCACCATTCTCTTAATCAACCAGTACTGAATAAACTTTATTCATCCATTCAACAAAGACCCAATGATTACCTGTTGAATCTTGGTGGAACTATTCTAGCGTCTGAGGATACAAAGGTAAGAAAAGACAACCTGCAAACAAAAACCATAATCAGACACTATTTCACACTCACGAAATGGGGGGGAGGGGCATTTAAAAAAGCATAAAAATATTCAGTTTTGTGGAAGATGTGGATCAACAGGAATTGTTACACACCATAGAGGGAGTATAACTTGATACAGAAACACTGGAAACATTTTGGCATTGTCTAGTAAAGTTGAAGATACACATACCATATGTCAAGAAATTCCACTTATGGGCATATATCTTAAAAAAACCTTCATGCATGTATGCATTGGTACATATAGAAGCCTGTACACAGCTATAGTGGCAATTATCCATATGCCTACTATATGTCCTGGCTTTCCAAAAGTGAATGATAGCCAGTGGGGTGATAATGAGAGAAGTATTTAAGTGGTGGTGGTGGTGGTATTCTTTCTTGCCTATGTTATAATTATTTTGTAGGAATCTAATTTTAAAGGTAAAAGTGATAAAGAAGCACTGCTAATCTTATAAAAATAAGATACTCATAAACATAAGAAAACAGAATCAGAAAAATATAAACTAATAACAATAGAAATTATAAAGAATCAAAAATCATAGAAATAAAAATAGAGCTATTGATGTAAAAAGTACTTAGAAAAACTCTATACTTACACAGTCAAGAGAATTAGTGAATGAGAATACAGTACTCAAGAATCACCCAGAACACAGTTCAGTAAGGTGCTCTTAGTGAAATCCATGTCAAACCCACAACATTATCTTACATGGAGTTTAAATATTGCTCAATAGCTTTGTGATTTAAATGATGCTTCCAGAACTCCAACTTATATTTTAAGATTAACTCTTCCCTAACTGATCCTGCCTTCAGCAAGATGTGAGGCTCAAATCTCTGCCACTGCTGTGTGTGTTCTGACACTGGCTCAGGCATTTGGTTGCTATGTGAATTTGTATGACTAATTTTTCTCTGCAATGTGTTTGTGTGTAAAATTAAGAACATAATAAGTATTTTAAAGTTAAATGATGTATTATATGTACAATGCTTAGTATTTGGAATATAGAATTTTCCTCTTTTTTTAATTTTTATTTTATTTTTTAATAGTTTTAATTGCTAATTCTCCAGGTGTACCCTTCTTTTCTTCTGCAGTGTCTAATCTGCTACTAATCTCTTGCAATATATTTTTCATACTAGACACTGTAGTTTTTGTCTCTAGAAGTTCAGTATTGGTCCTTTTTTTATATATTTCATGTTGCAACTTTATATAATTAATATTTCCTCTACCTTTTTGAACGTTTGTAACAGTGTAAGATAGCATTAGAGTTTATGTCTTCTAACACTTTGATCAGTGTCATTTCTGGGTTTGTTTATATTGGTTAATCTTTTTCCTCATTATGGGTTTTAGTTGCCTGCTTCTTTTCATCCTAGCAGTATTTGATTGCATTTTAACTTATTGGGTCTGGAATTTTATATTTCTATAAGTATTATTAAGCTGTTTTCTAGAATATGGTTATGCTACACAGAAACAGTCATCCGTTCTAGGCTTGTTTTTAAATTTAATGGGTAGAACAAAGCAGTCTTTGGTCTAGGGATAATTTTATTTTACTATTAAGGTGATACCATTCAGAATACTCCATGTAATACACATTGAATTTTAAAATTTTACACTCTGGCAAGGGGAAATGCAAACTATTCCTGGCCCCCCTTTGAGCTTATAAGGATTGTTCTTTCCTGGCTTTGGCTAATTTCTTCACATGCAAATGCTAATCAGTGCTCAGAATCTCAAGGGAGACTCTCTCAAGATCTGTGAAAACCAGTCTCTTTTTTTTTCTCTTGTTCTCTATGAAACACTGTACTCTGCTATGTGAATTCTATCTACCTTGGCCTTTCTATCCTCTGAAGTTAGTCTCCTAACTTAGGAAGACTGCCATATATTGTTTCATATATTGTTTTTTATTTTTTTTAGCTGTTTCAGGTTGAAAGGTAAATCTGGTCACTGTTCACCCACTTGGCCAGCTGCAAAAAACATGTTAGCTTTATTAATAAGACAGTTTCCTCTGAATCTTGTCTAGCCTTTAGCATGTTATATTGCAAAAAATAAATGAGGATATATATGTGTATATTTAATAATGACAGTTAACTTCAGATGGGAAAACAGGTACCATTGCTTTCAACATGCCATTCAGCCATCTTGTCCAATGAAGTTTCATTGGTCCTTTACTCATTGAATCTCAGTAAAATTTCGAATTAATTACTTTATATTTGCAGTCATCTCTTCTCCCGTCTTCTGACTCTTCTCTTCCCATTTACTTCTGTGAAACAGTAAAAACAACAGTCCTCTTCTTCTTCTTCTTCTTTTTTTTTTTTTTTTTGCATGATGATTTAGAAATTTTCTTTGCAGATTTTGTTTTTTGGCCTTCACTCAGGTCCTCTAAACTTTACTTTTCTAAACAAAGGCAGTTTTTTCTCTATGTTAAATGATTGGGTCAGATGTTGAGATAGTAAATATAGTGGTTACATACCCAGGTTTGGACTTAGACTGCTGGGTTTTAGTTCTGACCTGTTCTGCCACTTGTACCCTAAATGACTTGGAGTATCAGTTTTACCATTGGAAAACAAAGATAATCTTACACCATAGCCCAAAGAGTTGTTCTGAGAAGGGCATGAGATAACGTATTTTAAATGCTTTGTACAATGTTCAGTGCACAGAAACTATTCAATAAATGTGCACCATTTACAAGAAATCTGAACAAAAAATCTCCCAAGTTGCTACTTTCCTGGGACTTAACAATTAAGTAGCAAAGCCTGAATGTTTCTCCATCTCTTCTTGAATGTTCAGAAATGCTACGACTGTTACTACCCCTCATTCTGATCATAATCTACTCTTTTAACAATGGTAATTAGAAATAATTTCATAAGGCAATTAATGTAAATTAGGCCATCATAGTACTATGGTATTGGTGAGAGACCTGTTTCTGTTGCCAATATAAGTTCAAGACCCCTTAAGTTTTCTAGAAGTCTTCACAATGATATATAACTCCATATCCATTACAATTGTCAAAATTAAAAACACAGTACCAATTGTCAACAAAGATATGGAGCAACTGGAATACTTACATATTGCTAATGGGAATATAGTTTAATGCAACTATTCTGAACAGAAGTTCAACCTTTATTTATCAAGTTATATATTTACCATGCTACATAGCAATTCTACTCCTATGTATTTATCTAAAAGAAACAAAAAACGTATGTCCACAAAACAACTTATACACAAATTTTCTTAGCATCTTTATTCAGAATAGCCAAAACCAAAAAGAACTTAAATGTCCATCAACATGTGAATGTATAAAAAAAAATTGTGATATACTTATTCAGTGGAATCCTAATCAGCAATAAAAAGAAACAACTGTTTATACATGCATTAACATGAATGAATTTCAAAATAAATATGCTTACTGAAAGAAATCAGAGACACAAAAGTGTACATGTGGTACGATTTCATTTCAATGAAGCTTTAAAACTGACAAAATTATAGTGATAGAACTAAGATCAGTGCTGGCCTAGGTAGGGGTGGGGAATTTGAGTAAAAAGACACAAGAAAACTTTCTAAATCTGTATTTTGGTAATGATTAAATGGTCATATACACATGTTAAAATTTATCAGAATATGCTCTTAATATGTGTTTATTTTGTTAATGTAAATTATACCTCAATAAAGTTAAAAAAAGATTTAAAAAATACAATTGGCAACATTTCTACAAAGACAACCTACATTCTTAGTGTATATACCATTTAAACATTTTTCACTGATTACCACTTAAAAATAGTATATTCCCTCGGGGTCTTTAAATTTTCTGTTTTTCTTTGCCTGTAGTGCTCTTGCCCAAAATAACAAGATTCACCCAGTCACTTCATTGTGATCTATGTTGAATGTTATCTTATGAAAGACATGGTCTACAGCATCCTATGTAACTTAGTTCACCTACTCCCTCCTCCCATCATTTCATCCCCTCATCTTGCTTGATATTTCTTCATAGCACTTATTACTACTTATATACTATATGTGGATTGTATATTTGTTTACTGTCTGCTTTCTCCCACTGCTGAAAAAGGCCAGATCTTTGTTTCATTCAGCTCTGTATCCTCAGAGCCCAAAACATGTAGGTGCTCACATGTTAGTACTCACTAATAGTTGTTAGCAAGTGAGAATGCAATGGTAAAATTGCCTGTACAGTAGCCAGCAAAGAAAGTGGTTGCTGTTGCTTTAAGCCTAGCTGAAGTTAAAATTGGAGGCAATGCAATTAAAATTATAGAAGAGTAGAGCAATGGTCTTCAACACTGGCTGCAAATTAGTAGTACCTGGAGAGCTCTTAAGTAAAATACTGCTAATATCCAGGCCCTGCCTCCAGAGAATCTAATTTAATTGGTCTGGAGTTGGGTCCAGATATTAATTTTTTAAAGTTCCCCAGGTGGTGTTAATGTGCAGCCAGGGATGAGAACCAGTGATACAGAACAGTTCACCCCTGTCTTTTGACTTTTGCTGAGGCATCTCTTCAGTATCCTCATGGGCCAAAAACTGTGGCCACTTTCTTGGCTTCAAAAATCAACTCTTTCAGGCAGGGAGCAAGGAAGACTTATGATTCTAGGCATTTATATTAGCAGCACATGTTGGTGAGGATGTGTCAGTGTGTGTGTATCTGAAAGTATATGAATGTGTCTGTAAGTGTGTCTGTGACGGAGAGAAAGACAGAGAGAGAAAGAGAGAGAGATGGAGTATGTATTCTAAGTATTTGAAATACGCTTTTAGATATGTTCAGAAAGGCACACACACAGTTGGATAATTTAATAATTTAAGTGCCATAACATTTGTTTGGTTTGTATGGTTACATGATTTTTTAATTATTGCATAAAATAGCATCCTAGTCAACAAACTATTCTTTTTCAGCTGGAACTCTAAGATCAAATGCCAACTATGGTGGCTAACATCAGGACTGAGATACTGGCTAGGAAACTAGCCAGTGCCAAGGATGCAGTGCCAAGGAAGCTACAATAAATAAAATGTTTAAATAAATAAATAAAATGTTTAAACTAATAATACTACATTAAAAAAATTTAAATAAATAAATAAAAAGAAGGCTGCCCCAGAGGTGCTGCTTCCACTGGGTGCTCTGCATGTCAATTCAGCACCACAGGAGTCAATAGAGAACAGCAGAAGGAGGAACAGAATTCATTCCCTCTTGCAGTGTCCCTCCTGCACCCTCAACTAGTGAAGGTTGCATTGGGCCAGCTGGCCAGGGAGAATTATCTGTATCACAAGCAAGGCAATGAAGGGTAGATTTAGAGGTGAGAAGCAATAAACTGATAACTACTCCTCTCCCCACTCCTCTCACCCCACCTATTTCTAACACTGTTCATGTCAAACTTCCAAAAGTTTGGAGTTTGTGTTTTTAATAACTGATCATTGTGTTATAAGGTTTAACATGATTGGTTTTGCTATAAGTTTATTACAAAATGATCTATACCTAGCAATTTCTCTTTCAAGATCTGTTTCTAATAAATTAAAAATCTCAGAACATCAGTAGCCTTCCAAAGACATCAGCGGCAGTGACTTCATGGTTAATATTTCTTGAATACTTTGAAGATAAAATTTAGTATGTACTTAGTGATCCCACTATTACATAAATATCAATCATTATTAAGAAGTACAATTAATAACAAGTACATTTTTCTTATCTACCAAAGATACTTTTAATATATAACTAAGTTGTATAGAATTAATTGACTTTTATTTTTAATAAGTCTCTTAAGAACTTAAACAAATATAACTCATTAAAAATCATCTTTTTCCTAAATGTTAATTCAAAATATTTAGAGATAGCCTTAAGGCAGTAAATGAATTTAATGCCCTTAAAACAATAGATGAATTTAATGCCCTTTTTAAAATATCATTAATAAAATAATACTTTAAAAAAGCATTTGCTTTTCTGATATTTTTTGCTAAAAATTTTACTTGCAAATGCTGTTTAGTTGTATCATTGAATGACTGAAGAGAGAAATACTTTCTAGAAGTCTCTGGTACTAAAGTATGAATAGCTAGCTGTACAGAAATATAGACCTTTACCATATTTCTGCCAGAAGATGACTAAAAGCAAACAATGTCCAGATCACAATAAAGAGTTAACCTTCCTAGTAATCTTCCCATTGAACTCAATTTAATATCTTATTACTCACCAAATGCATCTAAACAAATGAATCTATTGACACCTTTGTTTCACAATTGGCCAACTATATAAAAGAGAATGACTTTCTTGCTCAGTATTTGAGCAAGAAATCTTTTATTTATAGAGAAATTCCACATAAACATGTATATAAATATACTATAAAACATATAGAATATTTGTTTGTACTTAATATAACTACTCACTATGCATTTATATTGTTTGGCTTTACATGGTATGCATACATAAGAGTCAAAGAAAACAGTAAATGTTGAATATAAACCTTGAATATTTATAGAGTATCCCCTCACAAAATGCAAAGTGCATTCAAATAGACTATCTCATTTATACTATAAACAGAATAAACTATAGGATCTAGGTTCCTGTTAATGGCACAAAATCTAAGAGACCAAACAAGCAAGAAAAAGACATTCCCACTGCTTGGAGCCCCCAAAAAGCAAAATGCTTCTATATAACACCAGCCTCAAGAAGTAAATACAGCCCCATTGCCTGTAAGCTGGCTCAGTGCAGCATCAGCAATGTTGCACAGTGTACGAGCTAGACCCACTATGAAGGTCACATGACAGAGGTCAGGCCAGTTATGTTTTCCTTCAGTGGTGTGCCAAACTTCTGTAAGCTGCTCATATAAAGAGAAAATGATATGAGAATCCCTGAATTTTTCCAGCTATCTTAAGGAACCATTTGTCTCAAAGAAACATTTGTTAACATCTTCCTTGAAAACTATTTTCTTTCAAACACATTTTAAAGCTCTCTGACAGTACATCTACTTTCCATCATAATGGAAAACAAATATAGGTAAACCTCTGTTGGAATTCTGAGTCCCTCTAAGATATTTCTTCTCTTTTTACAAAGCCCAAGGTACTCATTTACTATTACTGATATTATCATCTAAATACAAAAAAAAAAAAAGAAAGAAAGAAAATTCTAGTGAATGCTCAAATCACAACGAATCACAGTTAATTAACTGAATTTCTGTGAAGCAGTGTGACCTAAACGATATGGTGATTCTGACATTCCAGAGTAGAGCTAAATGGTGGAAAGGTTCTCTCTAAACCCAGTGAAAACTGTCATTTTACTTCCTTGATCCCATTTACAATGTGGAAAGTCTGGAAGTCGGTGTCAAAACCAATCACTTCAAACTTTCTGAAAATTCTGACGTTTTCATACTGATTATATGACCATCTGAATAAAGTAGAAATGTAAGCTACTCTTGGCTATTTGAGGGTTAGTTTATAAATTAACTAGGTTCTGTGAGCCGCCTCACTCCTCTCTCTTCAATTGTTACATTTAATATATATATATATATATATATAATGCTCCATGTGGAAAGTCTATGAGTTAGTGTCAAGAGCAATCACCTCAAATGTTCTGAAAACCCTGACATTCTCATACTGATTATATGACCATCTGAACAAGGCAAGCTAATCTTGGCTATTAAAGGATTAGTTTATGGTTAGATACTATAGACCTCACCTATCTCTCTTCCATTATTATATTTTAAAAAGTATAAAAACTGTAATTGCAATTAGGACTCTTCCAAAAACTTTCATATCTATTTTATTAAATCTCCATACCAACCTCAGTTACACAAACAACATGTAAGGTATAAAAAAGGGTGATAACACTTCAATAATGAAATGTCAGAAAAAAGAATCAGAAAAAATAATGTCTTTTGCAATTGCAACAAAAAGAATAAAATATCTAGGAATAAATTTAACCAAACATGTGAAAGACCTATATAATGAAAACTATAAGACCCTATTAAAAGAAATTGAAGACAATACAAAAAGATGGAAAAATATTTTGTGTTCATGGTTTGGAAGAATTAGCATAGTTAAAATGAACATATTACCTAAAGCATTATACAGATTTAATGCAATCCCCATCAAAATCCCATTGGCATTTTTAAAGAAATAGAACAAAACATCATCAGATTTGTATGGAAGCACAAAAGACCCCGAATTGCCAAAACCATCCTGAGAAAAAAGATTGAGGCTGGAGGAATAACTCTGCCTGACTTCAAATTATACTACAAAGTGACAGTAATCAAAATGACAGGGTATTGGCAGCAAAACAGACATACAGACCAGTGCAACAGAATCGAGAGTCCAAAAGTAAACCCATATTTATATGGGCAAATAATTTTTGACAAAGCCAAAAACATACAGTAGAGAAAGGAAAGCCTCTTCAACAAATGGTGCTGAGAAAATTGGAAGGCCACCTGCAAAAGAATGAAACTAAACTGTTATCTGTCATCACACACCAAAATTAATTCAAAATGGATTAAGAACCTGAATATAAGACCTGAAACAATAAAATACATAGAAGAAAACATAGAAACAACCTCAAAGGCAAGGGAAATAAAAGCCAAAATAAATGAATGGGACTACATCAAACTAAAAAGCTTATGCTTAGCAAAAGAAATTGTCAACAAAGTAAAGAGACAGTCTTCCAAATGGGAAAATAAATTTGCAAGCAATGCCTCTGAAAAGGGCCTAATATCCAAAATATACAAAGAATGTAAGTCATAAATATACAAAGTCATAAGACTCAATAACAACAGAAAAACAAATGGTCCAACCAAAAAATGAGCAGAAGACCTGAATAGATACTCTCTCTAGAAGACATACAAATAACCAACAAATATATGAAAAGATGCTCACCATCGCTAGTTATTAGGGAAATGCATATCAAAACCACAATGAGATACCATCTCACACCTGTTAGTATAGCTATAATCAACAGGACAAGTAATAACACATGTTGGAGAGGATGCAAAGAAAAAAGGAACCTTCACACACTGCTGATGGGACTGCAAATTGGTACAGCCACTATGGAAAACAGTATGGAGTTTCCTCAGAAAAACTAAGAATTGATTTATCATGTGATTCAGCAGTCCCTCTACTGGGTATTTACCCCCAAAGACTTAAAAACTCATATCCATAAAGATATTTGCACCCTGATGTACATAGCAGCATTATTCACAGTGGCCAGGGCATGGCAACCAAAGTGTTCTACAATAGATGATTGGCTAAAGAAGCTGTGGTACATATATACAATGGAATATTACTCAGCCATAAGAAGAGATGAAATACTGTCATTTGTGACAACATGGATGGAACTCGAGATAATTATGCTAAGCTAAATAAGCCAGACAGAAAGAGTTGAAAATCATGTGATATCACTTATATGTGGGATATATAAACCTAAAAGCAACAAATGAATAAGATAAATCAGAGACTCATGGTCATGGACAAAGGACTAGTGGTTAGCAGAGGTAGGGAGTGGGGAAGGAGGAAGATGGGGTAAAGGGAGTCAAATATAGTGGGATAGGAAGAGGGTGAAGTAGATTAAGGGGAACAAATATATGGTAGCTGAATGAAACTGGACTTTAGGTGTTAATCACACAATAGAATATATAAATGTCAAATTATAATGTATACCTGAAAATTATATAATTGTATTAACCAATGTTACTCCAATAAACTTAATAAAACAATTTTTTAAAGGGTGATAACATTAGTGACAGATAAATCTGGCAAAATGATCCTAATATTGATGAAAAATGAAAAACATTACCTTTCTTGTCCCAGTGTATTTTCTTTTCATCCATACTGTTCTCATTCTCTGCCTATGTACCTTTCCTAGATTTAATTAATAGAACCTTGTTCTCAGCAAACTAAACTAGACATGCCAATGGTTAATTTTAAGTTACGTTTAGCTAACTAAATGTCAAAAATGTTTAATCTTTCTGAAAGGCATTTGCATTATAGGACTTCAATTTAACTTTTGATGTTGATTGTTCCATGCAATATACTAGGACACTTCTTGTGTGTTACTTCATTTCTCAGCTCCACCTTTTATTCCAGCCACTGGAGCAGTTACAAGTTCTATTAACTTTAGCAAGCTTTGATCAGTTGAAATCTAAAAGGTCTTTTCCTCAGCTTTTTCATGTTCTTCTCATTTGCTTCCCTGAGTCTCTAGAATGTTTCACTGTAGGATATCCACAAGAACCCTCTTGGCATTTACACATGTGAAAGGACATTTTGTGTGGAAGGAATGGAAGTCTGAAGTGAGAATATACATCATCCTGGGAACTAACCAGTGGTTTGGTCATCTGAGCAGGTGCTTGAAAGGAAAAGATTGGACAATCAGAAATAAGGAAGCCTGGATAGAGAAATAGGGATGAATAATAGGAGTTGGCAAAGCATGTGAAGATTTCTGTATAACCGGAAAAGAGCTATCATGGAAGAGGCACTAAGCAACCAAATAGTCAAAATTATTAGTCTTCTTTAATCATAAGCACCCAGAACTGGCATAATGGATAGATGAATAGAGTACCCTTGGTAGTAAATAAGGAGGCTAATTTGGGCCCACATCAGGGACTACAATGTGCTAAGGTCTGTCTAACTAATGCTGCTGCCTTTAAATGTCCATTTAACTAAATGTCCAATAACTATTCTTGAGCCCTTGGTTTAGTGGTAGGTAGATTAACTGTGTGGAAGGGTCAGAAGTTCATCTTCATAGAGATAAGCACCTATTCAAGATATATGTTTGCCTTTCCTGCCCTCAGAGACTTAGCCAACACCACTGTCTGCGGGCTTATGTAATATCTAATCCACAAATATGTAATTCTAGCAACACAGCACCCAATCAGGGATATACTTCACAGCAAAGAATGTATGGGAGTGAGCACATTATCATGGGATCAAGTGATTATAATACATACTGCATCGTCCATTAGAAGCTAGCCTCATAGAACACTGTAATGCTTTCCCAGATGCACAGCTGAAGTGCCAATTCAAAAGCACATTCTGAAAGGATGATATACTAACCCTCAGGATATGATATATGCATTAAATTGTAGACCATTATATATCTTATTTTCCCAATAGGAAGAAACCATGGATCTAGGAACAAAAGGATAGAAAGAGGACAGGGTTAGTATCTTCAGTTACCTACTGAGGAACTTAATATTTACCATCCCACAGCTCTGAAGGGTTAGAGATCCTGGTATCCAGAAGAAGTGAAGTTTTGCCAGGGGATACAATGAAAGTTTTGTTGAATTATAAGCTATGGTTGCCACCAGGATACTTTGTACTCCTTGTGTATAGGAACCAGCAGGCAAGAGGTGAGGTGATTTTGGGGGGAGTAATAATCACCAAGAGGACACAGTGTTTTAGCCCAATGGAGACAGGAAGGAATGAGCCAAACATGAGTGATCGACCTGGGTGCCTCTCAATCAATATTCTTTTTCCATTGAAATTGCAAATGCAGCAACTCTAACAGGAAAAGAGTATGAAGCTGCTTTTATGAAGTCCCTGAAACTTCCCTCACCCATTAACATAGTAAATCAGAAGCAACAATATGTCTGAAAATGAAGTATAGGGGTTAATGCCACTATTAAAGATTTAAAATATTTAAGGATAGCAATGCCCATTATATCCACTATTAATAGATTTGCCGAACCCTATAAAAACTACATGAATAATAGCAGATAATTTTGAGCTCCATAAATTTTTTTCAAGTGGTAGTTCCAATCACAGCTGTCATGCCAAATGAGGTATCTTCAATGAACAGAATAATGAAACACACAGTACTAAGTGTGCAGTTATTGCTCTGGTCAGTGCACTCTTCCTAATCTTCATCAACAAGGAGGATCAAAAGCAGTTATGTGTTGTTTTGCATAGGAAAGCACATATACTCCATTTGCTCTATGACCATAATCATTCTCCTGTTTTGTCATAGTATAGCCCTTAATTATCTTGATATTATATAGAATATCATGCTGTTTCTAAATCAGTGACATCATGGAAACAACTTGCTGAGAAGATATGGAATTACCTCTAGAGGCCCTAAGACAACATATGCATACTAGTGGGTAGGAGATAAATCTCAGATATGCTCAGGGGCTACCAGATTGGGGAAGTATCAAGGATGCAATAATCTGGAGCATACAAGGATACAAAGTCTTACAACTTGGACAACCTGGCCACTAAGAAATAAGGCATTTGGTAGATCTTAAATTTTGGAGGCAGTGCATATCACACTTTGGAATAGTGCTCTATTCCATTTTTCAGGTGACCTGAAGACTGCCAATTTTGACTAAGGCCTAGAGAAGAGAAGGCCCTAGTGCAGTATCAGTTTGTGCTGCCTGCTGCCTTGTGGCCGGCCATGTGGCCAGCAGATTTCATAGTAATAAAGGCAGCCATGGTAGGTGGAATGCTGTGGAATTTTTGACAAGCCTGAACAGGAAAATTTTGTAACATTTCCCTGAGATTTTTGAGGAAGGCTATGCTTTCTCTTCTAGAGAACTGCTCGCCATTTAAAAAACTGTTTCAGTTATGCTATTCATCTTTAGTAAAGATGGAGTGTTTGGTAATGAGACAAGTGATCATGTGACCAAAAAAATTAGGAACTGGGTATTATTGTGGCAAACCATATGGTTCCAAATCATAATGGTTGGTGGGCTCAGCAACAATTCCTTGTACAGTGGAAACTGTACACTTAGAATTTGGTCCAAATAAGTATAGAAATTATTAATAAATCACATGAACAAGTAGCCCAGGTTTCCATTTCACCCATCTCTGTTGCACTGACATCTTTTTTCAGCCTAGTCATTTGGCCTTATGAGGGATTTCTAAGATCCAACTGACAGAGGGTAGAAAAAAAATCTTTATCAAAACCGACACCTATCATGCATATATATTTACTTTCCCTTCCCACAGTTCTTCTGCCAAGAGCACCAAAACTTAGAGAATGCCTGCCTAGTTCAAAGATAGATCAGTACAGTGTGTGGCATTGCATTAATGCAGGGGTGGCTGCCATACTAGAACCCTATCAGAAGTGGACTTAAATGTCAGTGGTGAAGGGAAATCCCCTACCTCCACCACCACACACATACACAGTGGGAAGAACTAAGGGAAACACATTTGATCCTTCAGTTCGTTTGGAAGAAGTGGCCTGAAATATGGTAGATTCCCTAGGTAGTAGCAAAAGGACTGGCTGGTTAAGAGGCCTAAAAGAGCAAGATTAGATATAGGATAAGAAAATTTGGGTGAGAAGCATATAGTAAGACATTTGAAAGAAGGCCCAAGTATTAGGATTTTTATGTATTGTGCCAATATCACCAGAGAGCAACAACACAGAGGAGGCATTGAAAAACCCATTTGGCAAAGTGACACAGTCATTTTCCTCAGTCACTCCAGTACTGGCACAACTGGCTGATGAGTGGAATGACATTCGTGGCAGAGAAAGAAGCTATGCATGATACTGGCAGCGCTGGCTCTGTTTCATCAAGGCTGATCTAGCTATTGCCACTAATGAAATTGCAAACTTCCCACAGTAAAGGCTTGCAATGAGCCTTCAATATGTTATCATTTCTTAAGGAGACTACTCAACCTCTTGGGAGCAAGTTTATTGCATGGACCCCTTCAGCCCTGGAAGAGGTAATGATATATCTTTACTAAAACTGACACCTACAATGGATGTATATTTACTTTCCCTGCCTACAGATCTTTTGCCAGCAGCACCAGAACTTATAGAATGCCTTCTCTGTTGGCTTAGTATCCACCTAACATTTTCTTTCAGATTTCTTGGGGTTATCCCACTAGGCAAATACTTAAAGAAGACAAAGTGTCAGTCAATGGTGAAGGATATCTAAAATGACTAATGGAGAAGGGAGATGAATTATATTATTTATAGCTTCTGGACCAACTGCAGCAGCAAGAACTATTTTTCAAATATAGTTGGCACCAAATTAAAGAGGACTCAGTGATATTTAGGATTTAGTAAAGGATGCAAACACCACAGATCCCATCAGGCTAACCTGTTGCAGAACTGTGGAATTAGCAGTTTTGTGCAGAATTTGGCTTGCTCAGTATGACATTCAGTGCCTCACCTCAGGCTTGTGCTCTATACCTGTTGTTCCAGGCCTTCTCTGATGTGCAAGCACAGAACATCCAGGGTCACCAGTCAGCTCTCACATAGGCAAAATTCACCGTGTAAAAGGGTTAATGCCTGCAGGGCCACCTTTGTTTATAAGAGTTGAAGACAGATGAAAAATATTTGTCCTTTCATCCTCTTGGCAGACAGTTCTAAGACATATTTTCTATAGCTCTTAAGAAGGTGCTATGGGATTGAGCACCAGTCATGATAGACAACTTGATAAAACATCCTTGTTTTCTCTCTCCTTTTCTACTCAGTCCCACAGTCCCTCGACCTTTATTCCCCGTGATCACTTTTCAAATAAACTATATGAAAGTAAGCTTTTATCACAGACTCTGGTTTTAGGGGCTTCTGTCTAAAACACAGTTAGATTTATTATCTCTGTGTACAGTAAGTCTTCTTTCATTTAAATTTGCACTAAAAACAGTTCTTACCTTTATATTTTGCTATTAATTAAGCAATTATAATGTTATTTGAGCATTTGCAGCTCTTCACTGATTATAAAGACTAATACAAACTGTGGACATGTTGATGCAATTGAGAGATACACAAAAGAGAAAATATAGTGCATCTATAATACTGTTACCACAATAACTCCAGTTAACATTTATTTGAGCCTTTTTATGCATAATGTGAGTGCCCATTTCCAAAAAGGAAATGGACCATGCTCTCACTACTCTTTTGGAATATTATTTTTAAAAAAATTCATGGAAATAGATTCCCAGTACAGTCATGCAGTGCTTAATGATGAAGATATATTCTGAGAGATGTATCTGTAAGTGATTTCATTGTTTTGTGACCATTATAGAGTGTACTCACACAAACCCAGATGGTATAGCCTACAGTACACTTAAGCTAGATGGTGTAGCCTATTGCTCCTAAGCTACATTCTACTATACAGAACAACATAAGATTACAGCAACCACAAGAGAAATGCAATCAAGAGACATGGTAAACACAAGATGTATGACGCTGCTGCCTACATACTGGTATACTGTTTTACAGCAAATTTTTTGATAAGTTAGAAAGAGTACAGTCTAAAATAACAATAAAAAATATAATACAGTATATATATAAACCAGTAATACAGTCATTTATTATCATTGTCAAGTATCATTTACTATACATAATTGTATGTGCTATACTTTTATACATCTGGAAGTACAGTAGGTGTGTTTATACCAGTATCACCACAAATACATGATTAATGCATTGCACTATGACATTATGATGGCTGTGATAGAAATTTTTCAGCTCCATTAGCATCTTATGGGACGACTGTGGTATATGTCGTGTGTCATTGACTGAAATGCCATTATATGACATGTGACTATATAGATATTTTATATCAAGAATATAAATATTGTATTAGATTGTGCCATAATTCATTTAACCTTTTACCTATCAACAGGTTGTTTTACAATATTTCGTAAACAATGTAAACAATTTTTTTGTAAACAGTGCTCCAATATTTTCTAGACAATGCACTTCTATGAGTTATCTGGCAATTTTCTTAAAGCATAGGACTAAAAACAAATTTGTGGGCCAAAGTATATATTATTTTTAAAAACTTTGGTACAGATGGAAACAGTTACCTCAAGAAATATTATTCCAGTTTTCAGTGCCAACAATATTTCTTTGTTTATTCACCAACATTACTATCTTCCTTGGTAAAACTTGTCCCTCCCTTTCTCTCCCCATCCCTTTCTCTCTTGCTTTCTCTCTTCCCCACCACACCCTCCTCAATCCTCTTTCCCTCACTCTCTGTCTCTGTCTGTCTGTCTGTCTCTCTCTGTATCTCTCTCTCATTCTCACTCGTTTCTTTAGTGCTTAGCTACCTCAGGATTATTTTAGCATTACAAGAGTGCCACTAAACTAGTTTTTTCTTAAGGGTCTGGTGCTTTTAAATGAAGGGTTCTTTTAAATGTTTTTTCTTACCTTTATGAGCTTGAGTATTAACATTTAGGAATAAAAGATAAAGCTAGATGACAGAGGGAATGCAGTTAGCATTAATATGATGGCTAAGTGGAGGGCCACAAGAGGGAGGGAACAATTGGGGGGATTGTTTTATGAACTATATAGATGTCTAACCAATGTACTGTATGCTTGAACTAATTTAAATAAATAAATAAAAGATCAAGCTAGGTTGATTGCTCTATATCTAAATGACTAAGAGATTATGAGATCCTCACAGAGCATGAGATCTGGAGAGCAGAGTAGAAAAGTAAGAAGAAATAGCAAAAGAAAAAGTGAAAGAGAAAGCATATATAAGAGCAAAAGAGAACAAGGGAGAAGACAGAATAAAGGGGTGGGGAGAAAAAGAACACAAGTTAGTACTTACGTAGATTTAAGAAGAGAAGAGAGATGTTAAAAAAATAGGATTGGCACAGGTGATAGGTGATGAGGACATTTGAAAGGGAGAATAAACAAGAGCTTTTAAATGGTCTGTGTTAAGATGCGCAACAGAGACATCTGAAAAATCTTTAGTAAAATTTATCATTAACGCTATTGTTCAAATAGAAAAAAGGGAATGGGTAATGCTGAGTCCCAGGTCCTTCACCTGCTTGGCAGTGATTCAGGTGTTTCATCAGAGCTTCTTGTGTGTTGAAGAGTAATTATGGGCAGCTCTGGATCAGTGAGAAAACACTCAGCCTGGCGTGAGAAGATTTAAATCCAGGCTCTGGTATCACCTTCTAGGAGATAATGAGAGTCATTTTAAAAGCCAGCCATCTGAACTGAAATTTCTTCAGTAGGAAATTTTAAAAAATAACATTATTGAATATTCTGGGTGTTTAGACTGGTTAAGTACATAATTTCTGAAGGAAAAAAAAAAGATTTGCAAAATGTTTTCCACATAGTAAGCAAGCAATAAATGCTTGCTAAATCCAAAAAGATCATCATTCTTAGAAACAACTCAAAATAAAATATATAAACCAATGGGAATTAAATGAAGCAAAAAGATTTCACAACTCTGTTAAATGGTTAAAAGGTCTCTTTCAAGAAATATTTGGCTAAAATCCAGTAGTATTATGAATTATTATGATTGTTTAAAAGTACTTAAATATTAAAAATAATTATAAAATACAAGAATTTTCAGCTTTTTCAGTTTCTACTATTTGTTATTTTTACAATGTCTAAGAGTTTTGGAGGGAGGGAGTTTTTTAATTTTAATTAACATAGTCTATTTGACATTAAAAAATTTGAATGACTTAGAAAACTGCCAGCTATGTAAATCGATTTCTTAGAAGATACTGACTGAGGAAACCATAATAACCTAATGTTAAAATATGTACTTTGAATATTTTTAGAATATGAATTATTGATCTATCTAATAGCTCCAAAGGAGCTATTAATGTCCATCATTAAAATTATTTAATGACTTTTTAAAGCAATAATTACTCACTTAATTGACCATAACAGTTGCTTTGGTAGAGTTATGGTATGTCATTTAAATCTAGTTAAAGACTTTTTTAAAACTATGATTATTAGTTCATTGTACTCGTCACAGAAAAGTAAGTAATTACTACTACAAATTGTCAACTGTAGAGCACAATTAACAGCTCACTCTTGTTCTGTGGAGTCATTTTCAACATTATAACAACAAGGTGTCATGACAGAAATGAATTTACCTGTCAAGATGGTTTGTAAGTTTAAATGTGCTGGTTACTGTACCCTCAATGAATTAAATCCATTTACCTAACTTCCTCTCCTCACATTTTTTTTTCTGATCTTTTTCTCTCCCTCTTTTAACCTCCCTACTTCCTTACATCATTTACTATTTAATTAACAGTTTTACACTGTGCTCAGGTATACTGCTTGACACTGGGATCACAAGCTGAATAAAATTTATTCTCTTTTTCATATCCCGGTAAAGAGAAAAGTTGATGAAAAGTTGTGGTAGAGAATGCTAAATATTATGATAGATATGCACAACAGCATCACAGAAAGATGTCTTCTAATTCAGATTAGAAAGTCAGAGAAGGATCTCTGGGAGTGATCATGGTACACTGCCTATGGAAAGCAGTCTATTCAAGTGGATCTGGAGAGAGGGGGTGCATCTGTGTGTGGAGCATAGCAAGAATTCATATTTGACTTATCTCAACTTCTAAATATCAAATGAATTAAATTATCCTCTTTGGGATTTGACAGAAGTAACACATGAGTCATTTATTGTTTCTGATCCTAGTGTCTCCTACTGTTTGTTTATCTGAAGTAGTATCATGGTTTCTACAGAAGTAGAAGACAGTCACTCAAAATGTCTTTGCTTCACTTACTGAATAATAAGTCCTCTTTTCCTCTCATTACTGACACAAAAAAATGGAATGGTGAATTCAGGTACTGATAAGATTTATGATAGCTAGAAAAGCCTGGAATTGGAATATCCATTGCATAATTAGCTGATGTTCTAAAGATGATAGAAAACTATATATTAAGATTTTCTGAAAGCAAAGGAATTATAGAAACAGTACTGTTATAACTGCTCTGTTATAATTTTCTGAGGCACATTCCCAACATCAAGTTGTGCTGAAAATGAGGCTATCATGAAGACAAATGATCACTCTTTCTAGGGCAAATAGTAGAGTGATAGTGTAACGTAGGAATTTATAACAGCAAATTTCTATCTTTAGATTGTGTGCATATATTTGTTGGTTCAGGATTTGAAACAGGCCTAACAAATATTACAGGCCTAATAGAAATATATGCAGCCAAGAAACAGAATCTGATGAATAACTGTGTTTTATTTAAGTATGGCTGGAATATGAAACGTGTAGATGTGTGTGCACACATGTTCTTGTGTAGCAATTGTGCATTGTGGATTGGGTGGAAGTAAGGAGGTCATGAAATATGAAGCTACAGAGATAAGTAGGGAAGTGACTTGTTGGCTTTACATGGCCAGTTAAGGAATTTGGACTTTATCCTAGAGCATACATAGAGGACAGCCAAGAGTCAGTATGGAGCAATAATGTTGGTTTCTGTAAAATTTACTCTGATACCTGAATGAAGGATAAATGAATTGGGTGGGGATCTGAATGAATTAAGACAACCAGTAAGGAGGTCTTGGATACTGCAATAATTTAATCAAGAGAAAACCCATGTTTCAATTAAGCATTACCAATATTAAGAGAAAAAAATAGAACAAGATGAAGAGTTATGGGGATGAATTGCTATAATGGTTGCAAAAGAATGTCAATGTATTCAATAGCACTGAATTGTGCACTTCAGATGGTACATTTTATGTTCTTTGTATTTCATACAATAAAGAAATGAAGAGGAAATGGCAGATGAAAGAAATATTTGAGAGGCAGAATTATATTTTGAGGTCAAATGAATGTGAGTGTAAATCAAAGGAAGGACTCTTTGGTGAATCTTTTATTTCTGTGTTGTGTAGCTGAATGTCGACATTCTCAGATTCAGCAAAAAGAGATAAATTGGATTTTTTGATTGGAAGAAGGGTGACAGGATAGATCATGTGTTTGTTGTTGGACATGTTGATTTTGAGGTGTCTGTTGTCGCCTAGTTTATGATGCCCAATAAGAAATGAGAAATATAGATATGGGCCTGAGGGGAGAGGTCTAAGTGAGGGATATTGGAGACATAAATCTGAGTCATAAAATTTCAAGTCATAAATAGGAGTCATAGGATATAAGGGAAGATAAGATCTCAAAAGAGAGAGTTAAGCAGTAGCAAATGGTACAGAAAAAAGTATGTAAAAGAAACATTTGCTTATGATCAGGAAGTGTGAATAGAATGTTGGATACAAAATAAGCAGGGCTAACTAAGAGTGAATAGATAAGGAAAGAGGTATAGTTCAGACATGATCTAGACATATAGTTCATACTCACTATGGAAGGAAGTAAAAACTAAAGCCTGTAACCACAGGGAGCTGAGGAATGCATAGGTGCAGGGTGAAGCAGGTTTTTGTTTACTTCTGTTTTCTCATTTTGTTTTTAGATGGGAAACACTTAGGTCTGTATTTCACTTAAAAGGAGTCAGTGTGTAGAGCAGGGTTAAAGGTTCATGATAATATAAGGAATAATTAGGAGAATGGGTTTCTGAAACATGGGTGCTGTTATCAGCCTGGAATAGAAGAAGGAATAATGTGTTTGCTAAAAAAGCAGGCAGGAAAGATTATAGAGGGTCGCTTGGGAATTCATGCCATTTGGCCTCTATTATGTGGCAGAATAATAATATTTTTACAAGCCAAGGCTCTGAAGAAAGACATTATGGGTTTAAATCCTAGTCACTCTGTTTGGTAAAGTTACTTCTTTTAAGCCTGTTTCCTTTTTTGGAAAAATGAGATGATATGGAGTTGAGATAATATGTATTAGGTGATTAATATATTGTATAAATGCTAAATTCATGTTACAATCTATTATTTTCTTTAGGAAAAAACTAAGACAATTACCAGTTAGCTAAAGAAGTCAATAACATGGCAAAGATTTAGTGAGTAGAATTGGGATTTGGGAGAGTTGGCTAACTATAAGAAGTGTCACATGACATTGAGAATTTTGCTAAATGAAGATGGGAAACCAGTAATACCATTCTTCAAAAATACTACGCTGGAATACCCACTTGTTTTACAGTTTCCATCTCATTCTTCTCCCATGCATTCTAGCATTTAATGGCTCCCCATTAAAATCTATTTTTTCAACTAATATTTATCTTTCAGCTTCTATATGGCAGCTGTTGTTCTAGGCTCTGAGGATACAGCACTAAATAAAACAGACATTTTCTGTCCTTATGGAATTTCAGTTAGGCAGGAGAATTATAATGGGCAAGATAAATTAATGCAATAGATAGCAAAATAGGAGGAAGCAGGGCTACAGTGTTAGATAGATTAACGGAGAAGGCTTCACTTAAACAGTGACAGTTGAAGAAAGATTCCAGATTGGTACAGGATCAAGTTATGTGGAACTGAGGTATTCCAGGCAATGATAAAAGCAATTACAAATCTCCTGATGCAGAAACATACCTAGTATGATCTAGAAACAGTAACATTAACTGGAAATAGAAAAGTAATAGGATATTGTGCTTTCACTCTAAGTGGGAAAGGAAGGCACATTTTAAAAGCCTTTTCTTTGCTTGTACTGTTCTGCTCAGCAAGGGAAAAAAAAGAGAAGCAGGGAGAGCAGTTAGTCTACTATAAAAACACAGTCCAGAGATACTGATGGCTGGGACTAGAGTGGTAGCAGAAGAGGTGTGAGAGTGTTTGGATTCTGGATACATTTGGAAGGCCACATCAAGTTTAAGGTATCAGCTACAGAAGCGATATTGTGATGTCCATCTCTCTCACCATTGCACCTACCTCTCGTTTGCTTCTAACGATAGGGATGGATATCAACTCTCCTTCACCTCTAGAATTTCCTCAAATTGCCTTCTGTTTATTTCTGACATCTAACATCATAAATTTCAGAATAAAATTCAAGGATTAGGATATTATTATTTAGGCTTCCTCTGCCATTATTTAAATTTATTTTGATATAAATGTTATGAGTTTAGTTTAAAAAATAACATCTAACACCTTGACCTTATGCAAATGAGAACTCTTAATCTCAATTTTTCTGGTGATAGAATTAGGATATGAATTTCTACCCTTCCGAATTTATTCACTGGAGTATTCAGGTCAAAACTTATAATGTATGGTGTAGAAAATGTCATTTGTTATTTGTATCACTTCTCATATAGAAATACCTGCTAAAGAATAACTTTACCTTTTACAGTTTTTCAGTCCTCTGTAGTAATAATCAGATTGCTTAAATTCTATTTATCTCTGATCCTCTATGTTACAGGGCAGTAAGTAGAAACTAGAACAAGTTGATTCTTATGCACTATTATAGAATTGACTTCAGCTATTTGTTACAAATAAATATTTTGAAATAAAATCACAACCAATATTATATTTTAGGTTTCTTTAAAAAAAAATGTGCTTGTCTTTCTTACTAGTCCCATTTAGTCCTGCAGCAGAATTTTAAAGTATAAATGCCTAACATCACATACTAAAAACCAAGGTCACTAAAAATTGACATTTTTGTTTGTCCACACACTCATCATGAAGTGGAAGAGAACCAAGTTATTTAATTTAGTCACAGTCCTGTGATATACTCCAGCAAACCATTACCAATATTTCTTTGTTAGAAATTAGCCATTTTAGCTTGGAGTAGAAAAATAAAATTATAGAGGTATAATCATGTGGAGAAACTGATTTTGTAGCAAAGTTCAACCCATTTCATTTTTTAGAAATATTTAACTATTTTTATATTAATCAGGTGCACATAAAAGTTATAGAAAACAACTTGATTATAATGCATTGTTAGTTATCCAGAGTTTTAAGCTGTTTCAGGAAGATATTACCAGGCTGTCAGTTTAAATAAATAAATAGTACTATTGAACAATTTAACCTTTGAGTAAAAAACATAAATTTATCTACTAGGGTTTTTAAATACAACTACAAAGTGTTTTAGAACTAGTGTGATTTTCCCCACTTGTTTGACCTTTTAAAAATAAGCCTTACATATTTTTCTTCTTTTTGCATTAGTTCCTAACAATATATATATAATTTATATTTACCTGGACCACATACTTCATAGAGAGTATTAAATTATATAATACTTCAAGACAATGGGAAATCACAGAAATTGCATATGCTGTCAAAAACTTACTTATGAAATCTTTTTGGCTGTTTTATTATTATTCATCTTTTAAAAACATATTCAGCAAATACACCTATTTAAAAGAAAATCATGTATATATAACAAGATATTTCTTATTCAGAAACAACCTGGTCTCTGTTTAATCACTGTGGCAGGAAAACTGTAGGTTTTAGTCAGTCCTTTATCTCATACAATCTGAGTGACTAATGTAAAATGTTAGCAATACCTGGAACATTTGAAGGTATAGTTATGGGTGAATAGAATCAGATTAGAAAGCAGATAATGTCTTTAGTCAAAAGGTTCTCAGAGAACTCACTTTGAGCTGGACACTGCCAACATAGAAAACATTCCAGGTGCCCAAGAGGCTTAATGCTATATTTCTAGATCCATATTTCCCCCCCCACCCCCACATTTTACTGTCTCTGGCATTGTGGTACCTGGCATTTTAGCTTTGATGAAACATGCTAATTCTAATTCCCCTTACTAAAATAGCATTTTTAAAAAAGAGAATAAGTAGACCAAACTACCTGAAGAGGAGGTGGGTTAAAGACATAAATAGATCCTGATCCCTTTTCTTATACCACTGTGTGAAAGATCTTATATTAATATTTACCTACCATGCTCTTAACCATGTATATGTGTGAAAACACCTTAATTTCTTCTATGTCCTCTAATGTGTATAGAATATAGCTATGTATGAATGACATGATCATGGAAAGGAGTGACAAAAGGAAGTATTTCTCATATCTCTCCCATTTCATTTGTTTTTATTCTGTAAATAACAGATACTTTTTAAGGTCTCATTTGCTTGAATTTTTAATATGTAGATATTATCAAAAATATGTGTTCATGTATATACACAACCATAAATTTTTTATTATGGTAAAATCTATATTCTATAATATTGTATAAACATTGACATTCACTGAAGATAATAAAATATTTTGACCTGAAGCTTTATCTATATTTTAACAAATACCAGATTAAAAGTTATAATTATAGTAATTTTAGATATTTTGCTCTTTGACTTGTTCACAGTTGTGACTATGTTTGTAAAATATTGTGAACTCTCATTTTGGGTTCTTTCTAAGTAGGAAGCACATAATGGGCCCCAGCTAAATATTTGGGCATGGATTAAGCTGATGTTCTTAGCTAGCTGGATTTTTCTTCATGAAAGAGAGTGAGCGAGCGAGAGAGAGAGAGAGAGAGAGAGAGAGAGAGAGAGTGTGTGTGTGTGTGTGTGTGTGTGTGTGTAGCCTCTACTGTGGAGCTACGCTCAATGCCAAAACTTTATTCTCCCCTGATGCCAAAGAGGCAGATGGAATCCTACAGTTATGGCTTGTATTTTGCAAAAAGCCCTTTCTCATCTGCTTTTAGAAATTTAACTTAGTTCAGGGGAATTTCAACTACAAGAGGAGCAAGCAAGCAACTTGCTCATGCTGTTGTGATGAACAAAAGATTCCAGAACCACGTGTACCAGTTCTTCTGGAGGCCTACAGAGGTGGTATCCTTTTTCCTCTTCCACCCACATGCTCTCCTGCTCAGTCCTCCCAGGCTTTGTTAGCCCTCCTATCTAGTTTCTATTTTGTGGATTCAGTTGTCTCCTGGTTTCACAAAAATCAGTCTGTTAATTTTGTTTGGGATTTCTTGCTGCTTTTGGATAATTCTTAGGAAAGATCGGAAGAAATGCCAACTTTATCTCATTATCCTTAAATCAGATATTCTTTGGAAATGTTTCCATTAAAGGAAGAACCATTGAATGTACTTTTATTATAGGTACAATAACTTTCTAAGGAACTACTATCAGAATTAATTGATGAATAGCTAGGTTTTCTCTATATATTTATTCTTCCCTCCACTAAGTTACTGCTACTCCCTTACCTCTGGCTTTAGGTTCCAGGCCACATTTGTAAACTGGATTCTGCCTCACCAAAAATTATATAAATTCCCATGACTGTCTCTTAAGTTGAAGCAAAACAGATTAGTTACCGTTGAGCAAGGTCATTTTTTTATTGGTCAGCCCTCTGCCAACTTCCCTATAAACATGGAAGAGCGTTCGTATACCTTTGGACAAATTCTTTTCTTAGTATTTGCCTTCTATTCTGCCTGGTGGCCCTATTTATGATCTTTATCATCAGCAATGTGTCCCTGGATCCCTGGATTTTTTGTTTTGTTTTGTTTTTGTTTGTTTTAAGTATTCTATTAAGTAGATTAGATTACTACTCTTTCTCTGGGCACTTATATTTTAAACTTTTCCAGTATTTGGGAGATTTACAACCTAATGCTTTCTCGACCTTCTTGTGGATGACTTCTCTGTTGAGTCTCTGAACCTCGCTGAACTTCAAGAGGGAATGCATTCACTCCTGCCTACTTCCTTCTAAGCCTCTAGCTCTTAATTCATCACATCCTGAAACCCCAGTCTCTGCCTCAGCAAAGCAAATATGAGAATCTTATCAAACAGAATCCACAGCCACTAATTTTCTGCTATGTCAACCACCTTTTATTGATATACTAATTTTTTTTTTAATTTTGGAGAAAATAACATTCTCCACAGTCTTTAGAAGTAGGGTAGAAGCTATTTGTTAAGTACTTTATGCCTAGTACTGCCTATGTCAGTTTAAAACAGATAATGTGTTCAGAATTAAGAGAAGCACAACATGAAAAGTAAAAAAGAGTGCCAAATTGTAGCTGAGTTGACAGCTGTGGCCTAGATCTAGAAGAGCTAAAACAGGGGTGCTCTCAATTTAAAATGAATCCTGTGAAAGTCTTGAATGGCTGATCTCAGAGAAACTATGTTTAAATATCCACAGTATAAAATTAAAGAACTGTCTTTTATATAAAAAGCAGTAAGTGACAGGAATTCAAAGTTTGGTCTTTTAAACAAATTTCTACAGGCTTTTCTAGAATATTTATTTGCATCTTTCTGTTTATCTCCCTACAAATTAATTGTCAAGGTTTATGTATTAGCATTTTTGAGAATTGATCAACTAAAAATTAGTAAAATGTTAGAAAGTTTGAATGTTATTGAAAAAATTAAATTCATAGGCTTAAAGAATAAGATGCTATCTTGAGGAATTATTATGAACATTTACCAGAATACTATTATGCTCAGGTTACAATATCATTAATAAGGTTGTTTTATAGTATGCAAATGCATTAAAAATAAAATTAATATAAATTGAATTAACTTCTAATTAATGGACTGCTTAGTTCATTTGTTTTTCTTTTAATTTAAGGAATGAGGCAATTATTTAATCAACACAATTATTGGTTTCACTGAGGTCTAATCTAAAAGTTAGATTATTAGTGTAAATTTGGAATGATAAAACTCTTCCTGCAAAAATAATAAACTGAACTGGATAAAGACAAAATATATACATATTTGGCTACATTAAAAGAAATAATAAGGGTATGATGAATAGAATGTGAACAAAGTTGAAAGACATGTGATAAATTGAGAAAAATATTGGCAAAATATGAGACAGATAAAGGTCAATACTCCTACCACCAGCAAATGGCTATAGATTGAGAAGAGAAAGCCAACCTAAAGAAAAATCAACAATGATATGAGTAAGAATGTTATAGAAATTGAAATCCAAATATTCAATGAATGTATGAATTCCCAAGTTTATTCATAGCCTGGGCAAATGCAAATAAAAGGAACAATAAGGTGCTATTTTTAAACTGTCATGTTGGCAGAAATTTAATATACAACATCCAGTGCTACTAAGAACATAGATAAAAGTATATCTTAATTTATTATAAGTCAAAGTGTAAATTGCTACAAGTGTTTGGAGACTAGTCTGGTAATATCTATTAAAAAGAAATGCAACTTGAATTTACTGTTTGGAGAGCATTCCACAGAAATAAAAGAATTAATATATAAGAATACACACACATATGAATAGGAAAAATTAATACAAAAAACAACCAAAATGGACAACAGTAGGTAAATGATTGAATCAATGGTGTTGCTTTCCTTCAATGAAATAATGAACAGTTATTAGAAAGTATGTGTCTAGTTAGTATAATTCAGATGAAAGAATACCCAAAATATATTGTTAAAAGGAAAAAGAAGTTACAATATAATGTGTACTAAATGGTCTTATTTTAATAGAAACAAACAATTGCAAAAATAAGTACCATTTGTATGGGTATGTATATTTGTGTATATTTAAATAATCAGGATCAGGCCATTAAAAGGTAATTTTGCAGATAAGGATGAGAGTTTGAATACAAAATTCAAGTGCAATTTTATATAAAAATTAAATAAAACCTTAAATTTAAAAAAATTAATAAAAATACCTGATATTTTAATATAAGAATTGAGGTTGGAATCAAACTTTAGTTTATTTTCCCAAAGATTAATTAGTTGTTGGAGCACCATTTATTGAATGTCACATCTTTTCATCCACTGATTTGAAATGTTATCTTTATCTTATTATATTCTCATAATTGATCCATCTCCATGTGTACTGCTATCATACTGCTTTAATTTCTGTAGCTTTATAAAAACAACCAATAATATAATTGAAAAACTCTATCATTATAATTTTTTAAAATACTATCACATGAATTTTGCCATATAAACATTTTGTTAAATTTCTAAAAAGTCTAGTGGACATTTGATTACAATTACATTTAATTTACAAATTTTTTTTAGAGATAATTTTTACTTTACTATAAATTCATACTTTACTCAATAGTTATTTCCAAAAAAAAGGTATTTATTTTTATTTATTTAAGTATTCTTTCAGAACATCAGCAAACTTTTCATTTTCTTCCTCTCAGTTCTACACATTTTTTTTAATTAAAGAATGCGTTTTGAAAATATGAAATAAGCTATCTGATTCAAACTTAGTTGTATAAAACTCAACTAGGTACACTTTTTTTAAGTTTGAGCATGAATAATTCAGGATACTACCAAAATATGCTTCAGTGGCTAGAAACGTGCTACAGTGGCTTGAGATGGTTCTTAATCCAAAATGTATTCCATGTCTTTACAATTTGTAAATAATACTTTATTATAAGTTCTTTAATTTTTAGTCTTACTCTTTATTCTAACTTGCCTCATTCTAATAATTTTTTCAATATGTATGAGGGAGAAGAACATAGAACTGAAGCAAATCACAATTTTTGTTAACTCTTTTAGGGACATTTCTAGATATAATACAGTACATTTCTCATTTTATAGCTTATTGAGTTATAGTGTTACATATAATAAGCATTTAAAATACCTTTATATTTGACATAATTTCCAAGTTAAATGTATATAATGTAAAAATATTTTAAAAATCTAGAAGCAAGAATATAAATGTGATATAATGGACATAGTATTATATCCTAAACCAATAAATTAGTCTGAATTTTATCTTGCTGTGAAGCAAAATATGCTCAACCAATACTTATTCATTAGTGATTATACTAGATGCTGGAAATGGACTGGATGCTGAGGACATAAAAATGAATATTACTTGAGTGTGCATACAAGTAAACCAGCAATTACAACATACAATGTAATATTTGCTATTTTAGTCATAAGCTCAGAATGCATGACAGGCTCCTTGGCTATTCAAGCTTTTGATGAGAGAGAGAGTGTTTGAGGAAAGGCTTCTGAGGGAAAGTGATGTTTAAGCTAAGAATCAAAGGAGGGATAAGAGTTAATGTATAGAAAGAAGGGGGGAAGTTCTGACAGATGCCTCAGTTTGAGAGTGTGGTAGATTCAGACATGGATAAGCACAAGACAAAGAAAGATGTGTATTTAAGTTTGCCATATTTTGTTCTTTTTTAACCCTGGAAATGGTACAAAAAAAAAATCTGGTAATACCCCCACATAATACTTGCGATTGTTAAAAAATGTTGGTCTTCAATATTAATGAAATGCCTATCAACAAAATAGACATAATTGTAGCTGTATCTTAATTCTTAACATACTAAAAGTTTTAACTGCAATTATGTGAACCTCAAAACATCTTTGGTTATAATTTTCTCTATTTTGGTCTTTTTAAATTTTTAAAGCTTTTAAAAATACTGAAATAGTATTATATTTTACCCAAATTTTAAAGAATGCACCTTAAAAGGACTAAAAGAATAGCCACAATTGAGTAACTGAGTTTTCAATGAGGGATATTTTCTTCTAAATGAGATAAGGTGAAATAGAATTGGTATACATAATTTGAGTATGTACTAAAATATTTAATATGCAGAGCTTGCAGAAAAGTAAAAGACTTCAAAAGGGTCAGAAGGGCAAGCAAAATAGTCTTTTTGGCACAAGAAATACTAAGTAATTCAAATAGTATCAATATTAAGTACATTTGTGCTCTCTATAGCAAACCCTTATATTCTCAGTATAAACTCTCTATCCTTATACTTTTGTTCTTCATGTCTTCCTGCAAATAGCCAAGCTCATGCCACCTCCTTCCTTTATTTACATACGTCTGGTGGTGGACATGTTAATCTACTTCCTTCAAGAGCCTCCCCAAGCTCCTCTTCACAAAGCTTCCTGTTAACACTATAACTCATATCAATCTTCCCATTCTCTGAAACACCAATATGATCTGTACCGTGCATAAATAATGTTTGGCATCATTTATCAAACAGTAGCTGGTACCTGCATCATGTCAAGCACTGTAACAGGTGCCACGGAAGCAACAATAAATGATTCCTTCTTTCAAGTTGCTCACAATCTAATCAGGGAGACAAACATTGGAAAAAAATATGAAAAGTGCTATATTAAACATATTCAGGAAATGCCATAAGGAGAATGGAGGTTGGAGGATTGGTTTAGTCATATTATATGTTTATTCTGGTGGTTCTAGGTGAGAATACGTTTTCTTACCTTTTCTAGCCTCTAGAGACTCCCCCTGTTCTTTGGCTCATGGCTCCATTCTTTCATTTTCAAAATTAGCAACAGTGAGCTGAGGCCTTGTCACATGTACATCTCTGATTCTCTTTCCTTTGCTTCCCTCTTTCACTAATGAGGGTCCTTATGATGACATTGAGCCCACCTGACAATCCAGGATAATCTCTCCAACTCCAATTCAGCTGATTAGCAACCTTAATTTCATCTGATACCTTAACTCCCTTTCACAGTGTAACTCAACATATTAAAAGGTTCTAGGGACTAGAACTTAGAATTTTGGGAGAGACCATCATTATCTCTACTGCAGTGCTAATGAAATTTTTGCCCTTCTCTGATTGGACAGGGCAGAACCAGCTTTTCAGCATCCTACAGAGAGTGTAAACAAGATTCAACATCCTTTCTGCCTCCCAGAAAATACAGCACCTTGATAGTACAATGAATAATGAAAACCTTTAGCTTCCCTTAAATTAGGGATGTTATCTTTCTCTTTTAATTATCTTTTAATAATGGAATATTGGCCAGGATTTTACTGTTTGGTCATCAGATTAAAGCTTATTCTGACTAGACATTGCTATGAAGAATATCGAAGTGCCATTTCTGTGCAGTGGATTAGATAACAGCATTGCTTTAGCAGGTTTTTATGCTGATCATGAGTTCAAGCCTCATTAATGATAGGCTGAAGGATCTAGTCATTCAGCATCAATTTGTTGAAAACTACTGTCCTCAAGGCAATGGGCTAACAAATGAGGATTCAGAGGAAGTAAAGACTGATGTAGTCTTATCTACACAAACTCAGCATTTTACCAGGAGACAGAAATGTGAAATTCCTAATTATGCAATGAATTATTTAATTATAATTTATGACCAGTGTTGTGAAGAACAAAATTCTATATATCCAATAATTCTCTAGCTATCATCAATTAAGATAGAAAGAAGAGCACATAAGAAGAAAACAAAAGCACTAATGAAATAAAAATTTTAGCTGTTTAGTTCACCACTGTGTATGTATTACTTTGCACAGTGCATGGCATTTACTAGAAACTTATTAAATATTTACTAAATGAGAGAAGATGCGAGAATGGAAAAAAAGGTATTTTTATTAAGAACTCTATTATTAAAAATGTATACTATTTGGACAGCAGAGCTGCTTTACTTAAACCATGTTTCCCACAGGTTTACACAGAGGGAAAATTATTTTCTGAATTGAACAACATATGCTTTCCTGTTTTTTACCAGGTATTTGATTGGGCTCCCTCACAATTTCCTGAGCCCACACTGGAGTAGTGGATGCAAAAGCAATATGATATATCTCAGATGCTTGAGTAAATAGAGCTGGCATGCTCAAGTCTATAGTTTGGAATGAAATCTAAGACCTAGATTCATTCAAATTATATCTAACTATAGCAACAAATATGAGAAGGGACTAATATGAGACCCAGAGTAACAAAGAGAGGACATAACTGGCAAGTGCTAATGAGAAGTCATGCACAGAGATTAGGACTATTTTTGTTAATATTAGTCTAATTGCATTTGTCCAGGCTACCCTCTTTTGTCTCGGGGTGTCTTATTAAAGTCATAGACCCCACATTCCATGTTAAGTTTCTAAAGACTTTTAGGATACTCTGATAACTGACAGTACTTACTTTCCAAAAAGGAGGTATGGAATCAATGGCAGGATTGTTCTCTTCTAAATCAGCATGAAATAAAACTAAAAGAAAATATATGACATGGAGACAAAAAAACTCTATTCCTTTTGTTTTCACATTATGTATAATATCCTAATATTGTAAGAATATTAACCATATAGTCTTCTCACATTATGTATCATGTCTCCAAAAAAGAAATCAATTGTAGCCTTTCTTATTATTTTCTTCCTCTTCCTTTTATTTTCTTTTAATCTGTCCTGGAAACATGAAGAAAGGCAAAGTAGTCTCACAATTCTTTCAGTCAAAGAGAAAATAACCTTGAAGTCAAATAAAGAATGTCTATCATCTAAAGTAGAGATGAAGGAGAACTGATTAAAATCTGAATTCCCATCACTACATCTCTACTTACCACACCAAAAACAGGAGCTATTGATTCCTTTAATTAAAAAAGATCTGAAATGGAAATACTACATTGAGACCAATTCCATATGGACAAGTCTGTCAGGATTTCTGTTTTTTGGCTCATACCTCAGAGATAGACATGTTTAAATTTGCAATTAAATATTATAGGAATATAATACATGCTCATCCACTGAAAAATCTCAAGGGGAAAGAGAGTAGGAACAAGAGGAGAGAAATGTGGCAAAGTGAATGAACTCTTATGTGCAAAGGGGAAAAGAGAATAAGAATCCACAGCACTGAACAGTGAGTCAAAGGAATTATAACAGAAAATAAAGTAAAAAGTAAAAATTAATGAGAGCATATTATTAATATCAAGGTAAATTATGCAGTGATCACTCAAATCCCCCAAAGTGTATAACCGAAATACTAGGAAATGAAATTTAGAGTGGGTACAGACATATGTTAAATACCAACATATAAAGATTATTTATGTATTATTCTCTAAAAATCTAAATAAACCTTGTTTATTTTGACTCCATATGTCCCTAATACTGTCATTTCATAAAGTTAAAACTAAAGATAGGCCTTGGTTAAGAAATAGGAGAGTGTACAGTTTAGATTCTTCCTTCCTTCCTTCCTTCCTTCCTTCCTTCCTTCCTTCCTTTCTTTCTTTCTTTCTTTCTTTCTTTCTTTCTTTCTTTCTTTCTTTCTTTCTTTCTTTCTTTCTTTCTTTCTGTCTTTCTTTCTTTCTTTCTTTCTTTCTTTCTTTCTTTCTTTCTTACTTTCTAATAAGAAGTAATAGCTATAATTCAAGGAAATATCGGTTTTCTGGAAATATGCAAATCGATCCCAGTTAATACCTTTATATAGTTCTTTTCTTTCTCATATTATAGTATTTATAACATACATATGGCAAGAGAAATGGGAATAAGAAATGAAAGGCGAGATAGGCAGGAAAAGAGAGAGAGAGAGAAGGGAAAGAGAAAGAAAACATGCCACTTCATAAATGGACCTAGTCATTAAATTTTCATTGCAAGTTATTTCAGTTCTACATTTCAAGTACTTCAAGTTAAGGTGCTTACACTTATTCTGTTTATTAAGTGGCAAACTGGTTTAATGTTCTTAGGTCTGGGACCATGATGCTGGCAATTGAAGCAGAGCTAGTTCTCTACACTTATAAAACTGTCCTAAATATCTTTTCCTTTGTGTATCATTAATAATGAATTTTTCTCTCGCTGGGACAGACTCTTTTATATTTGCATATGGGGCAGTTCTAAAATGCAAAATTCAGCATAAAAGGAATAAAGCTACTGCAGCAACTTGCAAAAATTTGAACAGAAAAGCATAAAATAAACCTACAAGAAATGATTTTTTTAAAGGAAGTAAATGAAGAAACATAAATTGTGAGACAGAAAAAGATGCTGAGAAAACGAGGTATGGGTCTTTCAGACATGGCATCTGGTCACTTGATTGTTTCCATTGGAAAGACTGATTCCTGCAGACTTCTGTCAATGATTCCTCTCCTTGAAAGACCACAGCTGATTGATTAATCTCATTAGTATGCTATAAACATTTCAAAAGCATTTTTCTACTGTGTTTGTGGTACCTCAGAGCTCAAAAGTATTTGATCAATTAAAAAATATTTTTGACATTCTATCACAGTGGTAAAGAGGGAAACTATTGCCATGTATTACCATCCAGTTAAAAAAATATTAAGAAAAAAGATTAAAATCAATTTTAGAGGCATAGTTTATAAATTAAAGAATTGATGATGATAATCAACTTCAGTCTTCACAAAAATATAGAAGGAACAATCCTTCGAAAAGAGAAAACAATTTGAAATCACAGAATGTGTAAGTTTTTATATTAACTGTGATCATTGAAGATCTGAGGAAGCCATTCATAATTAGGATGGCTGCAAGAAAAAGATGATGTCCTTCTCTTTGCCGAGAGAGAGAGAGTCCTTTTAAATGTTCAAGACCTGGTTCACAGAAGACTTCTTGAACAACTAAGATTAATATTAGGAGCAAATAATAGACCTTATTTTCTATAAATGAGGTTGGGAAGGAAAGAGTGAGGAAGGAAAAAAAGAAATGCACCAGAATGTATTGACTACTCTAAAGGTCAGAACTGAAAGCATTCTTGAGGTACTTATCACCATCAATAACAATAATAATAACAATAACAGCAACAACAATAATTTAAGTTTACTGAATATATGTCAAAGAGCCTCACAGAGCTTTACATGCCTTTTCCACTTAATTTTCAAAATAATGCTATGAAATTGCCATTATTTTTCCACCTACAAATAGAGAAACGAAGACACAAAGTTTAAATAACCTGTAACCAAGTTAACAAAGTTATTTGAACAGGTAAGCTTAACAGAAAGAATTGTTAACTAAAAATAGGACATTTATAAGGGATACAGAAAACTCTAAAGAACTACAGGAAAAGCAGGATAGGGAGGCACCCCTAAATCTAGGCTGAAAGAGAGCTCACAAAGAAGGAAAAAGTCTGTGGGAGCCCCACTTCACCAGGCTGAGATCCAGACCTCTTTGAAGAGTTGGGCTCTGGTCCACGGGATGTCAGAGAAGTCTGCTGAAGGCTGCAGGCTGGTGCTGGAGGGCATAAAACAGCTGGCTGGGTTGTCAAACTCTGGACTGTGTATACCACTTAGTCTGCCTATCTTTCAGGAGAGAAAAACCGCAACTGGCAGCTTTGTTTCAGGCAGTCATGTCATTTGCCCAAGAAGGAAACGAGAAACATGGGAAAGAGGAAGAGAAGCTCCTGCCTCAAGTATGATCCCTCCAGCACCCTCTATGCCGATACAGTGAACATTGTGCTCGCAGGAAACCGAGAAGCACTGCTGACAAAAGTCCAGCTCCTGTATCACAAAGCAGCAAAAAAAGGGCTGGGTTTTGAGCTGAGAGTTTATAAATGGTTAACTGGCACAACCTGTGATGACAAACAGTATGTAATTTAAGAGTGAATCATTGCAGAGAATTTTCATATTTTGAAAAATAATCTGGGGTGAAACCACTTTAAATATTTTTAAAACCTTGATATTTCTGCATTTGTTTTAATTTGTTTATACTAGAAAATGGAAAGCCTGGGAAATTACACAATTCCATGGAAGAGTCTTATATACGATGAGGTATGTTCTTCAAATAAGAGTTTTAAAGAAATAGAATTTGTTAAATGCCAAGGAAATGCCAGTAACCGTCAGGTTCTGCAAATGCACAGGTTATGCATGCTGTTTGATATAGAAATTTTGTCTCTTTGAATCTCCCTTGCTGGAGGACTTGAGTTAGGTCTGTTTCATTTATTTTTCTCTGTCTTCCCTACTTAACACTCAACGTCTCCCATTATTTCAAGTTATCAACTTACTGCTCAGCATTTTTGCCCAGAGGAGTCAAGGCTTCCTCTTGGTCTCTCATTTGGGCTAAAGCCATCCCCTAATGATTGAGTAAATTAGATATGTTTCCTGAGAGTAGTTTGAGAAATACTCTCCACATCTGAATAAATATTTGTGTCAGTTGATGCATATTACAACACACTTCTTTCTGCAGCCGAGATGACAAATATCCTGACCCCCAAAAAAACAGCTATAGTGATACTCTCTTTTTCAACAGTATCCTGACAGTGCCCACTCCCTCACTTGCAAGCAATAGGGGATCCAGTACTCCAGTTTCTTACTGGTTATACTCCAGAAGTAGTGATCAGTGTGTTAAAATGTTGAAATAAATACAAATATAAATTATAGAAAAGTTGGCAGAAAAATACAGTAAAATATTTTTTTATACTTGAACACTAGTGATAATTCTCTTAGCTTTGGAAAAAAATTAAAAAGCCATAAAAGATTGACAGTTTCAAAATTATAGAAGCAACTTTACAATGAAAACCAGCAAAACTGAGTCATACAGGAAAGCAAAAGACTCATAAATATAGGTGATTATGTATGACAAAGAATTAATGAATGTATTATGTATAGATTACATTTAGATTTATGAAAAAAATATCAAGACACCCAAGAGATATGAAAGCAAGAATTACGAATCGATCATTAGCAACCAAGTAAACAAAAATATTGTAAAGGTGAAAACAATTCATTCTCACTGCTAAACTTAGAAATGCATATGAAATTAATTAAAGTACCATTTCAACTGTACTGAGTTGTTGGGAGGGGAGTTGCACTAAGCTTTTCATGAGTAAACAAATATGCTAATACAATGCTTGTTGAATTTAATTTGGCAAAACTCTTTAGGCAAGCAATATACTGACATATAACAAATACAAAAAAAAATATCCATATGGTCCCAGGAATGTCACCTCTGGAAATATATAAAGATAATTGAATGGTTGAAAAAAAATCCATGAATAGAAAGAAGCTCATCACAGATTGTCAAATAATAACCACAAACACATACACATATATATGCGCTGTCTATGTTTTTTGAGTAATACATAAAGAATATGAAAGAAATATTCAAGTATTAAAGTTATAATTTTGAAGACCATGTAGAGACAGAGACAAAGTTTATGGTGTAAATGGGAAAAGAATAAAAATAAAAACAAATGAAAGCAATTTGTACTGTGACTGTAGTTATGTAATACATTCAGAGATTTGTTCCTGGTAGGATAGACCATTTGTCATTCTCAGCACTGTCAAGAAAATTATAGAAATTGTGTTTGCTACAGAAATAAATTTATTAAAATTTTAGTTCACACTAACCCCTGTTAAAATTTTAATCTACAGAGAGAGGAAAATTTTAGAACTAGAAGAGAACATGAGGTTTCTTCCCATTTAAGGAAATCCAAACTGCCCTGCCCTAAAATAAACATTTTTCTCTGCTCACTTAACAATAGAAAGGCAAAATAAAGTCATGAAGACAAGGGAGCTGCAGCATGTTTGAAATTATTAGATCACTTGTATGTCAAAGAAATTAGTCAAAAGTTATTCACTAAGCTAAAGTACCTATAGACCCAGCTGCAAGGAACTATAAAAATTCTGATGTCCACAGACATTGTTAAACTAAGAATTTTGATAATAAAGTGCAATAATAGCTACATTAATTTCAAGAAAAATAAACAAATTACTGAACTGCAGATATGCCTAGGGATTTCTCATTTTTATGAACGGGTGATGAAAATACTCAAATGTTTCTCACCTTTTAGGTACCACCACATCAGAGTGAAATCTTTTTTTTATTAATTTGACTTATATTTTTATTAAAGATAAGTACACTATAATGTAAGGAGACACATAATTCTACAAAGATTTTTTTTTAAGTAACCTTTTTGTACACCATTTTTCCTCTCCAGAGAATTCATTTTTAGCTAAATCTTTTCGTTATTTACTTCCTTATCCCTAAATAATTGCTTATAGTGACACTTGAAAAGTTTCATCTTTAGGTACTATAAAGTAGAAATGTCTCCCAACACACACACACACACACACACACAGCTCCCAAACCTCTAACCTCTGAATTTGGTTATGATAAATATTCTGTTTCACTTTACTAGATTCATGATAATCATAGCCGAACTACATTCATCTACCATAATTATTTTTGCTTTCTTGAACAATATTTTTCCTGTAGTTAATTTTTCCCTCATTTGCTTAGCTTCTGTGTACTTATCATTGATTTAAATACCCTAAATCATACCCAGATTGTGAATCTCTCCTCAGTATAGTGAAACAATTAATTATTGCATTACTTTCATTTTCTTTTTAAAAGAACTCTTTCCAGAACCATTTTACCCTGCATTAGCCTGGTTGTCCTCTGAACCTGAAGCATTGTTGCTTTGTTGGAAACCTCTCTCACTGATTTCTTGTGCATTTCTTTTGCTTCTCATCTGTTTTGGAGAATTGCATTTTTTATTCCAAATCTTGCCCTAGTTGGAAATAAAAATTCTAGATAGGATAGGAAATAATTTTCCATCAGCATTATTAAGCCATTGCCCTGTTACCTTCCAAATTCTAATGTGTCTATAGAGATTATCTAATGCCAATCTGATTGTTGAAATTTTGGATATTCTTGTTTGTATTATTTGGAAAATTTAGAGTGGAGGGCATCCCAGTGGGTCTGTTTCTTCCAGTGTATCCCAGGTGGGGGAACTTTTGGTCTTGGAAGTGATGTTCATGTCTACAAATTCTTCTTGAGTTGTTTCTTTGATGATTTTCTATACTCTTAATATTTTCTCTTTCTGGCACTCATATTGTTCTTATGTTGGACAACCTGGACTGGTCCTTTAATCTCATTATTTCTCTCTTGCTGTTAATATCATTTTCTTTTTACCTATTTTCTGGAGATTTTCTAACCTTCTCACTCTTTTTTAAGTTTTTCATATATGTATTTTCAATATCCAAGAGCTCACTTTTATAACTAAATGCTCTTTTTTATAGCACGTTTTCCTTATTTTTGGATGTATTTTCTTATTGCCCTTAAAAATGTTGTTTTAAATGTTTTCTTCTTCTTTAAAAGTCTCTATTTATTCTAAATTGAGAGGCTATATGATATAGTGGTTTTAAGTCCTGGCCTTACTACTTAATTAGTTACGTAACCTTGGGAAAGTTTACTTTTCAGTGCCTCCATTTCTTTATATATAAAAACTATATGATAGAGTTGTTCTGAATATTCTAGACTAATACACATAAAGTGCTTATCACAATGCTTGACATAGTGTAAGCCCTATATGTCTTATGTTAAACAAGAAGCTGATTATTTGTTTTTCCATGTTAGTTTTAGACTTTTCTATTCATAGATCATTTCTTTAAATATGTTGTTATCTCCAACTACATGGTGAGATCAACTACTTGAGAGTACTGAAAAGATGATTGGAAACTCTATACATGTCACATTTGCACACTTTACTGTAGGCCATTTAGTTGGGGAATCCTGGATGTCATCATCTTCATATCTTGAACTTGTCAAATCCCTTGCCTAAAGAGTACTCACCTATCTGCCCGAAAAGAGAATATGGCCAGGGATTTAAATTGTTCTATAAGGTATTTCCATCCACCACTCTGCTGCATGCTTCCTGGAGAATACACTCCAGTGCTCAGTCTGGAAGGAATGAGCCAAAGTAGGGAGAAGATCTGGGTGTCTAACTTCCTGTTAAACTAATTTCTCAATTTAGGTTAGTTCCAAGATTTCCCTGTCACTGTCTTGAGAGTCATATGTTCTGACCTGGTAAGTTAGCATCCATTTCACTATTTCCAGGTCCAATGCTCTTGACAGAAGTGGTTTTATATCTTGTTACAAAAATCTTTTCTATAAAAGGAATAAAGGTAAACGTGAGTGTTGAATTTACCATCCTTAACCAGAAGTTGAAGTGACAATATAAGACAATGAAAATTTATTACTAGTGGAAAAAATTATCTAAATTATACCTAGGCATTTATCTCTCTAAATTTCCCTTTCTTAACAATTATTGATATTTGAGAGTAGCACTTCTGAATTGTACCCTGTGCCCATTTAAAAATTTTTCTCAATGGCAAAGCCAAAATTAAACCTTGGTTCTGAATCCATCCACACAGTATTCTGCCTAGCCAGCAACGGCTCTCTGCAGAAAAATTTTCAGTAGCACTAGCATTCAGCATCAACCAGCAAGCATTGCCTTCTCCACTTTGTGCTTAAGCATGTAAACATATATGAGATTGTCTATTTATGAGGTGCTATATATCAAATGTTTTTGCTGTCTGCCACAAAATAGTTCCAAAAAGATATTTACAAAGGGGTATAGAACTTCTGAAAGAGCATGGAAAACAACCCCTTTGAAAATGATTCAGAAAAGCTCAGCAGAACAGAATGAAAAGTGAGGTAGGGTAGCAGCCAGAGTAGCCATTTTGTGTGTGCATCCATGGCATGGTGAGAGACAGTTTACTTTTATGTTTGAATTTGGTACAAGCAGCACTGTATTTTTAAACAGAATGTGCTTTATGGTAAGAATTATTTCAGAAAATGTGTTTTTCACCTCATACTTCATTTGAGAGAAAACAAAGACATTAAATTGGGAGTAGGTGTGTTTCTTTTGTAAAACGTGGTTTAAGCAATGTTAATTAATATTGCCTAACTTAGCTATTCATCTATTCTGTTTTTTAATTAAATAAAATTCTATTGAATGGAAATATTTTATTTCATGTCTCCCTAATTATCACTGTGGAGTTTAAAGCTACGCCTATCACTAAAACATTATTTCAGTGGAGCCGTGATGGCAGCATAATCCCTACTGCAGGAAAGCTCTAATGGAAAACTGTAACCATTTCAGTACTGTAGCATCAAAACTACTAAACATACAGTGTGACAGCAGCATCTGGAGCAGAACACCTCTTTTGAAACACTGTGTCTGTCCGTGACATGTTATAGCTGATCCAAATATTTCAAACAGTATCAATATCAAAAGTACACAGTGCAGGATTTAAGCATATAAGAAAAACTAAGGAGTGAAACATTTCTCCTTCCTATATCCTATAAAATCATATCCTGGAATTATCAATCTGTTCTGTAAATTTCTCTGGATTAAGCAGAATTAATAAAATGTATTTTACTAGATAAAAAACTATATTCAATGCTTAGACTTAAGTAAACTCCAGATGTTCTGTTAAACACTCAAATTGAGACAGCCAGGGTGATAGCTGTTTTGATGTGCAAAAAGATTTTAATTCCTAGAATTTTAATTCCTAGATTGTATCTCTAGAATTTGCTTTGCTTGGAACGCATTAAAATTAGACCACTGCTCATGATTTTTTAAAATTAATTCTATTTATAAATTCATACATATATTACATATTTATGTATTTTGTATATCTTTGTATTTTTTAAGCAAATGTGATGAGATATTGTTAATTTACCAATCTCACAAAAGCGTCTCTCCACTGACCAGCATAACTCACACCTCCAACAGTTTATTAGGCTTTGATTTGAAGAGGAATGGTGAATAATATTATGTCATCATGTAGAAAAGTAAATTATCCTAGGCAACAATATTCATTATAAAATATTAAAAACTTAAATACTGATTACCCATTATTTTCTTTTCTTAAACCATACACAAGATGTAAGACAGAAATGTGCCCTCGTTGCTTGGTTGAATGATGAGTGCATATGTCACATTCTGCCTATTCAAAAACATAGTCAGTACCTGATAAAGACTGAAATTGGAGAGAGTGTTAATGGAAAGACAAGAGTCTAAAGTTCTTCTGTAAAGGCTATTACCTGATGCAAATGAAAAATGCAGAGTATAGTGCTCTGGGCTCTTTTGCCCATTCTGTTGGATTGAAAAGTCTCCAATTATTCCATTTATTAGGTTGATGAGTTTTTATAACATGAAATGAATTTTGTGATTAATGAGGATTTTATGTAGACTGTACATGAAAAACTTCATCTACAAAAAGCAAATAACATTATTTTCTGGCTAGTGAAGGTGAAAATGAAATGCAAAACAAAGTTGATTGACTTAAATTTAATATATAAAAGGTAGCACTAGTTAATAGAGTATTGATTAAAGATATAAAAAGAGATGGTGACAGTTCATCAAATATCCTTGTTCTAGGTCCTCAGGGTAGCTGCTTAATAAACATCTTTTCTTATAACTGATTTATATTTTATATTACTTTTTTATATTTTGTTTCTTTTTCTTAGAGAGATATCAAAATCACACACTATTATCACCATTACATACCAATGCAAAAATATTATTAAAAAAAACTCTTAGTTATTTTAACATCTTAAATGGTATTGATCTTACAATAAGAACAAGTGCCAAAGAAGTGGGAAGGAGTTTAACTCAAACACAGTAGCCTGCATTAGTCAATTAATTCAGGGACAAAGCTATAATTGAGAAATAAAGAAATATATCTATAATCTGAATGCTTTCTTCATATAATATTAAATTTGCAACTAATTTGAATATATGATCATTCATACATGAAATTTATGATTTGTTTCTGTAAAACATTTGTACATAGGAACATCTTTAAAATATATCAAATTAAATTGTAAAACAATTTTTAAATCTTAGAAACATGCTTGTTTTTTTTTTTACTGAATTTATCTTTTCCACTTTATAAGGTAGACTCTCCACATGAAGATAACTTATATCCTACACATGCACACACACAAACACACACACACTCCAGCTTCAGTTTAATTCTTAGAACTGTAGGAAAAAATCCACAAGCAGCCTCTCCCCAGGGTTATGCAAAAACAATTCCAAATCCTAATTCAAGAAAATATTTACTCTGTATGCAACAACTTCCTCCTTTGCTTTCCTTGAAATTATTACACAAAGCAATGAATGGGCAAGTCTCTGAAGACTATACTTTTGCCCTCATGAGATTACTTCATGGAGTGCATATCATTCTGCAATTTGCAAATCTTGGAAGTAAATGGGATATGGGGAAAATCACCCTGTTTATAGCATAGTGTTTTAAGCATTTTCTTCTTTTTCTTAACTCTCAGATAACTTTGCCCTATGTTTGGCAATTTGAGCCTAAGCAATAAATCAGCAACTCTGTGAAATAAGTGCCAGTCAATCCTATTCCATGTCACTCTATGGACAAAATAATGGACTCTGATCCAGGACGGGGTGAATGGCCAACTTAACAATCAATCCAGTTGGCAATGTGGTCAGGCATCCCAAGAAACATCTACCTAGAACCAACAGAAAATCCAAGGGAAAATACATCTAATAATTTATATTCTATGTAGATTTCATAGATATTTTTCAATAGACAAGAATATATTTTTAAAATACAGTAATGTATCTATTGATGGGTAATAGAGAAACAGGATTAAGAGTTTAATTATTTCTGCTCACAAATAGGATCCTGAATAGTTGGAACACCCTGGGATAGGGTTTACTCTCCTCTTTGAAATGGGATAATAAAAGAGTAAAACTATTAGCTGGTCTAGTATTTTAAAAGGAAGAGCAAGAATTTTAGACTTGAATCAAACAAACAAAAACTAAACATATGTTTTTCCTCCAAGTTTATATATATATATATTCACATATATATTTATATATATATATATTCACAGCACACATCTGTATGTCTACCTTTTATAGTCAAATGTAATTCTTGTCATTTACCTCCAGATTTAATAGAAATAATAGCATTGTGCTGGAATAATTTTGAACCTTCATAAGGAAGCTGCTGAATATGGTTAAATATGATTATTAATCACTAGCTATGCTCAGGATCAATAGAGCTACATATTAAATTTACCTTAGCTTAAATTATGCCTGAAGATATATTGAAACTATATATGGTTCAAAAGACAATACAACCCAAATTTTCCAGCCCAATCCCAGTATTAAATATTGTATTTCATTGTTAGCACATATATCCTGGTTATTTTGAAAGATTTAGCCACTTTATGTATTATTGATAGTCCATGTGTCATGATATTTATTGGCTATATTCTAATTAAAATTTCCTCTTGCTGCTTTGATAAATACAACTCCATATGGAAATAATATGGAAATGCCATGGTTTCAAAATCCATGAGCACATTTTTCTTTAAAAAGTTAGTGTAAACAATAAAAGAATACTACAGTGTTTACCATGCTTTATAGTAGCCAAATTATAAATGAATATTAGTTACAATGTACAAAATATCAATCACTGCTCAGTCTAAAAAAGTAGTCTAAGGAATTTTTCCTCAATCACAATATAGGAACATAATATGCAAATACATGTAGCTATCCGTAATAACTTAGGTTTGTAATATTTCTTATGGTTTACAGAATACTTTCACATTTTTTAATGTTTTGTAAAGATTAACTGTATAGTTTCCATTTAAAGGAGGCAAACATGCTAGAGCAAGACCCTAAATGATGTGGTCTTGTCAATTTAGTCTTGTCTGTTTAGGTCCTTAGGAGAGATGTTATGACTAAAGAAGTGGGGCAGACAGCCAACCCCCAGGCCAAAATGTTTTCATGCTGCTGCTTATTGATCCTCCTTTTTAATATTTCATGTAGTATAGAAGGAAATGAAGTCAAGATACTCAAAGTTGGCCCAAAGAAATTTGAGTAGAAGTTAAGAGAATAGATGATTCCAAACATAATTAAATATGTTTATATCCATGCCTTGCCTGGTTACTAAGAGGAGCCCAGCTGATCTGAACAAAAAAAAAAGGTATAAACCAAAATAAATAAATGTGACCTTAAAAATAAGAGTGTAATAATTTTAAAACAAAGATAGAAATTCTTCAACACTCCTTATCCAGCAAATTCTTCAACACTTCTTACCCTCTTCCCTTAAATCTGGGTAGAGCTGCGACTGATAGAACCATAGAGTACAATGTCATATCATGCAGATTCTGCTTTATTTTATTGGAACACTCGCTTTTGAAGCTCCAAGCTCTATATCTGACTACCTTGAAGCCTTCATGCTACCCAAAGGCACCAAGAGAATCATCCAGAGATATTAGCGAAGATGTTTCCAGATAATTCCAATCCCCAGTCATTCAAGTTGCTCACAGACCTCTGGGTCTTCCTAGCTGTGGCCTGAACATTGTAGTAACAAACTACCCATACTGTGCCCTTTCTAAACTTCTGATTCACAGAACCTGGGAGCATAAGAAATCAAACAGTGGTTGTTTTGTGCCTTTAAGTTTTGGGGTAGTTTGCTAAACAGTAATAGATAACAGATACAGTGGATAATTTTGATAAATGTCAGGACAGGGTTTTATTCCCCACTTCTTCCTAGGAGCAAGGCTTTGGTGAGATAAATAAGAAACCCAGTTTTCTTTATAGTGGATACAAAATAGCTAAGAGAGGTAGTCAAAAGTAGCAAAATAAAGTGTTGTTTTGTAGATATTTCCCTCTGGAAAATGTGGAAGATCTAAATTTCCCCTTCACACTCAGTCTAAGGACTGAGTGATCTACTTCTTCTTCTGCATCAATAACACTGAGAAGCAGAAGAACCTTGCCTTTTCCTGAAATACAGTCAATATTTTAGAAGGAGGGCATGACAAAAATGACCATGCGGCGGGGGCGGTGGGGAGAGAAGGTAGAGAAGAGACGCCAAAATACCCATCTGAGGTGGATGCTGTGTGCACCAATAGATGAGTTTAGGAGAGTTTTGCACTGTGCTCTGGACTCATCTACTTAAGATTCCTGCTGGTAAAGGTTATAGAAACAGTATGGGTATTATTTTGGAAGGTTTCTCTAGTTCACTGTTGAATAACCATTTTGGAAATAATTCCAGTAAACCACAGTTTTAAAATCCATTAGCAAAGTTATTGAAATGAGAACGTTGACATGGGTGGGGACCTCACAAATAAACAGAGTAGTCACAGCCGGCAGTAGGGGTACCATCACCACATAAATTTAGGACTCAGAAGCAGCAGAAGGAATGAAGGGAAGGTGAGCATACGTTAGCCTCAGAAGTTATATACCCTCAAGTGCAGTTTTCTAACACCTAGTTCAGTGCTTCTAGCATCTGGAAACAAGAATTAAAACACCTGCAATAAACTGAACACCACCATCTATATACAAACAGGATATAGAGAGAAGAAAAAATAGCATAGGAACTATTTTTAGTTCTTTACATCTATGCAGTCATACAATCAGCAAAAGGAGTTTTGCTTTCTCACTTAATTTGGAGTTGAGATACAGTAAAATATAGAAAAGAATCACCCGAAAGCCTAATCCAGTAGATTGCTATCAATTCTCAGAGAAAGACAATTTTTTTAGAATTTGGAGGCTTCACTTCTTTTTCACTCACCAGGAGTTCCTATTTTTTTTCCCAGGAATCCCTATTTATTTGTAATTTTAAAACATCATTCTTTAAACATTTTCTGACCAGTTTCCTTCCACAAACAAAAAAGGAAGGAGAAATTTTTATAATTTGTTAATAAATTTCAGCACAAAAAAAATCATGTCTTAACAATGACAAGACCTAATGTATTTCAAAGATGCTTTATAACTAGGCTGGGATGTCTGGGAAGATGGCAAGAGAAAAAAAAGACCGTGTTTATTTGCATTTTAATAGAGTAAGAATCCCATTTTGAAAACTGCTGCAGTTTCATTTTATACCAAGCCATGTTTGAATACATGCATTTCAGCATTTTTAAATACCTCTGTTTCCCATTAAACCAATACATACATTTAATTTCCTCAATTGAATCTTCACTGAAATGACCATATACAGAAAAGAGCACGAGCAGTTAGGACAATCCACTGACAGCCCTAACTGTACTCATGTAGTGTGTTCCATCTCAGTGCCCAAAAGAGTACCAAATCGGACAAAATAGATTCTTACTCTCTTAAACAGACTCCACTACACTAGCCTAAGATGACTCCATAATATTAACACTTTTTAAATGAAAATTTTGTTTACATATGCTTCCTTGGCTCTAAACCAAATTAATTGTGTTAACTCGAATATTTTATTTTGCCCAGTGACCTTATAAATCACATGGAACATCTAAAGAATGTTTATTACCAAATATTTACAACTGGTAATGTGAAGGAATTATGGTATCCATTCACACAGGAAAGAAACTAGAAAATTGGAACTACTGAATTACTGCTTATATAATGAGGTTTATAACGTCTAATTTTAAGTTAGTGCCACTTATTTCTCTAATGGGGAAACTAAGTTTCACTAAAGTTAATTAGAAATAAATTCATTACATTGAGAGATTATTCTACCTGTCAGTAAAACTGATCCTAGGATGTTTTGAAACTTGTCACTCTAAAACTCATAAATCTTGAAGATAACTTTATCAATTCTTAATTAAATAAATATTAACCTCTCATCTCCTCCTTCCCTTCTGTTTCAGAAGAGAAATTATCCCTAGTCTTTTTTTATGGCTAATGGCTCTATTTCTAGTCTGCTTTCATCTATTGCTGCCTTTTGCAAAAAAAGTATTTTTCTAGTGGAAGATACTATAAAAAGTTGAAAGTGAGGGACTTTCAAGAATAAACAGACCTGGGTTCAGACCTTCATTCTTCACTTCATTCCTAATTCCCAGAGATGTAACCATAAAGAAATTATGCAGTCACTTTGCAGCTCTAGGTAGAGTTTGCAAAACCCTTTTCCCTGTGACATGGAAATTTGGCCATCGATGAACTTTAATCAGATGACTCCTGCATGGTAAATTATATCTGGACAAGGTGGAACTATAAATATACTGTGAATACCTTATGAGAAAGCCACAGGTATGGACTTCCTTAAATATACTCTTGCAACTAGGATCTTCCTCACAAGAATGCTGGAAACTAGGCTTGTGGTTGTTCAAAGGCTATTGGTTTCTTTGGAGCATGATGCTTCTAGGCCAGACCCATTTTTCATCCTCCTGATGAATTTCATCTCCTAATACTTGAGCTGTTGGTTGGACTGCTGCATGGTTTCCTATAGGAGAAAAATATATGAGGCTTCCCTGCTGGCATTCTATGTTCCTGTTTGGTATATCCTTCTGAGCATTCTAGTGTCAGATATGACCTGTGTCAGATATGTCTTGTAAGTCTGAATGTTTAGCGAAGCCTAAAAAGACCCCCCTACAATGAGCAGTGTACAGGAAAAATAAAACCTACCTTCTAGTGATACTGAGAATTAAAACAGATTGTACATAAATACATACACCCATATTGATTCAAACACACCCATATATATATTTCCGCACATAATGTAGTAAGAGAAAGCTTACTGCATTAGAATTTTATCAAAATGTAATTTTGATAAATGTAATTTATGATGTCAGTGTTCTGCTGGTAATTATAAGTTTAAAGAGGTTAGAGCTAATTACTTTCATTTTAGTGTTCTCAACTACTGTAAAAAGGCTGTCATGTAATAGATGTTCAATTTATATCTGTATTTTTCTATTAATGGAGATCCCAAATTGAGATCTGTGGAAAGCCAGTTCCTTATAATTTTGACCGGAGTTATTCTAAATAGGAAAAAAAAAAAAAAGATTCGTGGGCCAAATAAATTTGGGAAACACCTAGTTAGGTAATGCTAAACATTTTCTTTTTGTTACGGTACTTCTTGCAACTCTCCAAAATAGAGTGGAGTGGGAGAAAGAGACATATACTTACTGCTTGTGCAATTCCATCCCTATCTTTTTTAGGGCCAGCTTTCAAAATGGGTTTTTGTGCAGGAAATAACTGCCAAAAATCCAAAGCTGGGTCTTCTTAGAGCTATAAGTGTCCTTGGCTATAAACAGAGACAACTAATTCTCTCATATACAAGTGAGTGGAATGAAAATGGAAAGATTTACTAAATTTCCAGAGATCCCACAGCAACTAATATGTCCCTATAGAGTTCACCCTGTTGTTGATTGAAAATTGCTCATACAATTTGCCACAGCTTGTCTGTATTATGCTCCCCACCCACTGCCAACACACACACACACACACACACACACACACACACACACACACACACACTATTCCAGATGGCAACACAATAAAATGAAGTAGATAATTGAGCATATGTCTAAGAACCAGAAGAATCTTCACAAGGGCAAGAGGAAGATTTGTTTCTGCTTTTCCCAGTCTCCCCTGGATCCTCAACCTTCAGCTCAATGATAACAAACCTGTGGTTTCCTTAGTGTTTCTAAATCTCTCTAATATTTTGAGATCTTGTAAGGCAGCAATCCCCAACCTTTTTGGCACCAGGGACCAATGCTCCTATGAGAATCTAATGAGTAATGGTCTGAGGTGCAGCTGAGGCAATGATGCTAGCGCTGGGGAGCGGCTACAAATACATATGAAACTTTGCTTGCTTGCCTTATGCTCACCTCCTGCTATGCAGCCTGGTTCCTAACAGGCCACGGACTGGTACTGGTCTGTGGCCCAGGGGTTGGAGATCCCTGGCCTACCAGCCATCTCCACGTAGATGACCTTATGTTTACATGTCTAAAACCCATTCATTTCTTCCTTCTCATAGACCACAGCTGCTCCTCTTCTGAGCTTTATATCATCCTTACAGAATCACTAGTAGTCATTCACCATGACTGGAAAGTTAATAATTGCCTTCCAATGAGCTGTTTCACAAAACCAATTCATCATGAAATATCTCAATTGATGTCTACTAGTTTCAACATGGCTATTTCCAAACATTTTCTATTTTTCTTTAAGCCCCGATTTCCAACTCTACCATCTTCATTTTCTGTAATGATACTACCTTAGAATTTCATTTAAAAAGTTCTGATATGAACTACCTCATCTTGCTGCCTGTTCACCTCAAATCTTCTCAACTCTCAGTCCTGTCAGAGAAAGAAGAATCACTCTTTCTCTTCATCTACCTTCGAAAGGAGAAAAACCTCATGGCAATTTTAAAAAATACCCAGGTTTAAGGGTCAAAGAGTCTTGGATTCAATTCCAAGTTTATTCACTTATTAGCTGTATGATCTTTAACAGCTTTTTGTTGTTGTTGTTTTATTCATCTGTAAAGCAGGAAAAATAACTACCTCAAGACTGAGGTGATGACTGAAAATGTAAGAGCTTTGGAATGATGCCTTTATCTATCTTGATTCTGCTTCCTCTTGGTGATGTCTCCCTTACTCTCTACTATATTTACTCTCTCTCTCCCATCACTAGACTTCTAAGCTCAATCTTATTAAACTGAAATTATTGTTTGAGACTAAATACCCTTCTTCTAGTCTAGATTGCCTGAAAAATGTTTGATTATCACATAGGGAGTTTCCAGATTCAGCAAATAAAAATATAAGACACCCAAGAATTTCAAGTTCAGGTAAACAATATTTTTCAGCATAAATTTGTTAGTATGAGTATGTTGCTTGCAATATTTGACACATACCCAGTCCAAAAAGTATTTATCGTTTATCTGAAATTAGAATTTAACTAGGCATAATGTATTTATCTGGCAGTGTTAACTATATATTACTTAGAGATAGATAGGATCTTAGAAAAACCTCTGCTTTTTAATCCTTTCAAGGGACTTAAATGGAAAGGGTGTTGTGAAAGTTAAATGAGTTAATGTATGCTAATGTACCCAGAAAAATGCAGGGCACGTGGTAAATATTTGTTAAATGGTTCCTATTTACTATAACTTTGGAAATTCTTATAGGTGCTTCTATTAATACTGACAAATATTACTTTATAGATGATAAAATGTAGGCTCAGAAAGAGTAGGTCACATGATCAAGGTCTTGCTGATATGGTGGAAGCTCATGTCCTCTAACTGCTAAGCTGATTCTTTTCATACTATTCCATTCTGTCATTGGTCCCAATTTGTGCAACAATATGTGGTATTACTATAGAGTACTAGTGTCTTGGCCAAAGTGTCAATATAGTTTAAAAAGATGAATCTGCTCTAAGAAAAAGAAGGAGAAAAGAGAAAGTAAGAAAGGAAAGAGATGAAGGGAGGGAATGCATTAAGTTGAAAATGTATCATGCATTATCACTCTGGGTTTCATGTTTTAATGAGGGTAAGTTCATTGTAGATAATAAAGCACTAATACACGTTTACTTCTGCTGAGTGATGCAATGGAAAAGATTCCTGTTTTCTTTATCTCTCACCTACCAGTGGGTAACATACTCCCTCTTAATAGTCATTTGCATTAGAATTGGTGAAAACAAGTATTTAAAATGAACTATTTGTGCTTAGTCCATTGACTAGAGAATTCAGCTCTGAGAAAAACAAACTGCTTGCTGTCTTCCTTCTCTACAATGGATCAGAATGTGCCTGATACCATTGTCTAGGTCTTCAGCTGTGAGATATTACCAACATAGCAGGACGAAACCACTGGTGGGTACAGAGACAAAATACTCTCAAGTTGTCTCACACTTTAAAAACACACTGGACTATGTCTGTCTTGTATGACCTATAACCTCCCGCACAGTATGAAAGAACACTCTACTGAAGAAACAAAACGCAGAGGTCTAGTTACAAATAGCTGCAGCAGTAACTAGAAGAAATACACTTTTGACTTTAAGCATTCAAAGATATAATAAGGATTTAAACTGACTTTATTTTGAATTGGCAGTGATAAGCCTGAATGGACTACCTGAATGGACTACCTGAATGGACTCATGAGAAACCTGATCTTATAATTCAATTCTGGAAAAGCAGAGGATTAATATTTATTTGATTTTGAAACTAAATGGTTATAGCTATTAATCACAGTATAACAAACTCTCCCAAAATACTGGTTGACTCGAACCAGACACGTTATATTATGTATTTTGTAAGGATAAGTATTGTGATGAAGAACAGCACACATTTGAATTATTATTACTATCTATTAACTTATTTAAGAGCCAATACTTAGTTTTCTTATTAAAATTGTCACTTTCACCATCTTGATTGAAAATCAGTGACAAATAAGTGTCTTAGCCTTATGTTTTTTACTACATTTTTGGAGTAATTTCTGGACTGTAGGAGTTACTCAATGTCATCAGTAAAAATAAAACCATGAAAGAAAAGTGCAACACTAACCTATCTAAAAAAATCACTTATAAATAATAGTTTCAATCACTTTTTCTTGGCTAGCAGCAGGGTTTGCTAAACTCTTACTGCTCACAGTGGCCCACACACTTGAACAAGTTTATCTTATACTTTGTTCAGTGAAAATAATTAGGGGAGCAAATATGCTTTACCTCAGTAAGTACATAAAGAATTTCTACAACATGAATGGACATGGAGGACATTATGCTAAGTGGAATGAGCCAGACACAGAAAGACCTATGCGATATTATCTCATTTTTATGTGGAATCTAAAATAATCAGACTCATAGAGGCAGAGAATAAGTGATTATCAAGAGGTACAAAATTTTAGTTATGTAAGATAAGCAGTTCTGGATGTCCACTCTTTAGCATAATGTCTATAACTAACTGTATTATATATTTAAAGTTCATTAAGAGGATAGATCTACGTTGTGTTTTTACCACAATAAATAAGAATAGAATACTAAAAGGAGAGGGTGGAAATTTTTAGAGGTGATAAATATGATTGTGGTGTTAATGGTGGTGACTATTTTATAGATATATACTTATCCCCAAATTCATGGAGTTGCAGGCATTAAATATGTACAAACTTCTAGTCATTCATAGGTCAATACAGTTTTGTTTTGTTTTGTTTTGTTTTAAGAAAGACTACATGTAACCTAGAAAGAAATGCCTCAAAATATTATTGGTAGTTAAATCAAGTGTTGGGCTGATCAGAGATCTGTTTTTCATAGATATTTTTGTGTATTTTTTAAAAGAATTATACATTACTGACAACAGTGAAAATAGTTAAATAAAGTAATTGATGGTTTTTTAAAAATGCAAAATAGTGGAGGCATATCATCTTGGTTGAATCTTGTATTCCACCACAAAGTACTGTCTGGTCTTGGTAAATTACATAAGCTTTCTGAACCTTAGTTTACTCATATGAACATTAGATATGATACTTTTAACTTGAAGGATTCGGTATAAGGGCTATGAGTAAACATAAACGTGAAGCAACAAAATGTGATATGTAATAACTACTCAACAAATGAAAACTAATATCACATCTTGTTGGAAAGTTTTTACTTTTTATCCCGGCTTTTCTCAACGTTTGGAGTGCAAAGGACACTATGTTTAATGCACTAAAGCTATGGCTGGCATTATTCAACTTGTGAGGAAATTAATTTAAATACCTTTAACACTTAAAAGTTTCCCAGCCCTACCTGTCTACCTGCAATAATGATCCCCAGCAGTAGGAAACCTGCCTTTTATTCCTCCTGTAAGGCTCTGGCATCAACATAGTGACTGATTATATTTCTCACATTCGGTCCTTTACTTTCAATACTTTGTTTAGAGTACTAATAACATCTTAGAAAGTAAACTTACGTTAACCCAGGTAAACTTCATTATCCCCTGGCACCATCTTGCTGAGTCATTAAATGCCTTAGAGTAAATCCTCCTGCTCTGCAGCTAAATAGAGAGTCACTCAGAGTTGTGGAATCAATTATGTTCCCCCTCTCTTCTTCCCTTTGCAGAAGAGAAGTGACAAATGACACACAAAGGCCTGGTTAGAGAAATGAGTCAGTTTTCCCTTAACTGCAACTTAATCAGCATGGTAGCCTCAGTGCTAATGAACATTAGTCCAACCAAATATCAGCTGGAAGTAACCCAGAGCACATCTCCAAGGAAATCATTTTATAGGTGACAAAATTAAAGTCCAAAGAATGAATGAACTACTGGGACATAGAAGGCACTGAATACAAACTTGGTGAATGAATGAGCTTTTACATTGGAGGGCTAGATCGAAGTTCAAAAAGTGATAGCTAATATGTTTTAAGGTCTCACTATTTTACAAACTATTCTAAGTGCTTTGTGTGCATTAGCTTAGGGGACCCTTGCCACACAGACATTTTACGAATAAGAAAACTGAGGTATACAACAGTTTAGTGATTCTGCTAAGGCCACATAGATGATAAGTGGTATAGGTAGATTTCGATCCCCAAAACTCTGTCCCTAAATTGTATACTCTTTCATAAATATACTCTCTCTCAGATTAGGACTTTAGTTCTGTATTTCTATTTTAAAAATAGCTCTTAAGTCTCTCTATTTCTTTAGATCATTAATATTAATCAAGTTCAGCCACCGTCCTCTCTCACTTCTATTCCTGATTAGTCTCCTTATCTCCACAATCTTCCCCCTCTACTATTCTCTCCAGTACCATCGGACCAATCTTTCTAAAAGACAAATTTAATCATACCATTCTCCATGGTTAAAACCTTGCAATGCTTCTTCATTATTTTTGGTATATAATTCAACTTAGTGGCTCTTAGGATCCTTGCTAACCATTTTCCCCTTGAAACTGATACACCAGTCTATTGAACTTCCTACAAAGCAGTATTCTCTTTGACCTCCAATCTGGTCCATGCCTTGTCCTAGCCGGCTAACTTCTATTCCAGGTTTCACCTTACATATCTCTTACTTTTCAAAGACCCACCCACCCTCTCCCAAGTCTTGCTTGGGTTTTCCTTCTTTGTATCTGATTCAGCAAAGAACTGATCATGTCATATTGAATCTTTGCCTATTGCCTTTTAAGTTGCCTATTTCTCCCATTAAATTATTTACCAGGGCAATAATCAAACTAAATTTGCCTTTTCATCATTTGATCCCATTTGAATAGTAAGTCTGTTAACCTCTTTGTACTCAGTTTCCTCAAATAAAATGGGGATGGTGGTACTTTATTGAATTAAATAAGAGAAGACATAGAAAGTATGTAGTGCCTGGCACATAGTAATGACTTAACAAATGGCAATAAATATACATTTTCAACATATATATGCTTTGTGGCATTTTGTTAGGAAGTAAGTATAATTATATAAAATACCAGCTAAAATGATGTCTAATATGTTTAAAATTAAATGCAAATTTGATTTTGAATAGTTGCTGTAAAAGAAATGCTATGAGAGAGGGTAAAGAGAGAGCACAAAGGAAAGAGGCAAGGTAGAGAGAAAGAAAAGCAGGGAGAGGAAGCAGCTGGCCTTCCAGTGAGTCTGCAGGGTTCAGTGTCATTTTATGCACAGACAGCATAGGCCAGGGAAGCTCAGCCCAGCTTCCTGGAGGAAGGAAGACTCTATTGGGTTCAAATAGGAAGTACACAGGACATGTTATTCCAGTTTGGAATATTTCACATTATTGAGAACACTCCCATCTACATTCTGAAAATAAAAATTAAAATAAAAAAGGATTGCATTATCTGTTTGTTAAATTTTATAATTTCTTAAAAAGAAACAAGACATTTATTCTACAACAAATGGTGAAAAACATAAACTTTACAAAAGATTTCTAAGCTAACAATTTTAAACACATTCATGCTAAGTACAACTAGTCTACCAGCAAGGTGTTTGGCAGTTATTAGATTCTTCCCACTTTCATTTCTAGAGGCAGATAGAGAGCAGGACAACTTTAGTTATATCAAAACTCAAGCATGTGGCTATCTTGGTGTCTAAAGTGTGGGTAGGCAGGATTGTAGGTGGTTAACACCAAACTGTACAAGATACAATTCAAAGACTTCTTAAACTTAGCTCAGTTTTGTTATGCAGCCTTCAGGAGAAGAGATAGTGAGAGTGAATAGGAATTGTGTATAAAGGTGTTTTTGTCATTTTAGACTTCGAATTCACAAAGATCTGCTTCATGTATTTTAGGGAGACATGTGATTGTTTAGTGTGGAATTTCTGTTGTGAGGGGAGTTCCTAATCTGTGGTTGTGTGCATAAGAAATGGCTCTCCGAGAACCTAACAGCTTAACCAATAAACCACAGATGTGCCTGTGTGTGCTGTGGCCCAACTACTGTGAGGTCCATATTCACTTAGACCACTCCTTTACTAGAAATTACTTTCTCATCCTCTCCTTGTCTCACCCTGATTTTCAAATGTCGACACCATTACTATAAGAGAGGGCTAAATTATTAAACATGTTCTTAATTCTGCCTTTTATGCCATCTAGCAATATTCTCAAAGAGGTTCTCTATTTCCAAAATTAATACTTTCTCGTCACCTGCCCAGGACTACACAGTCCATAACTTTATCAAGGTCAAAATAAAGGAGCTGCTGCATCCACCTGAAAATCCATACTTTTATATGGGCCCATACTGTCTTCTCTCCAGAAGAATATGATCCGTCTTAAAAAGAGAGCTGCGCCAGAGTGACGGTTCTCCAGTGTAATGAACCAGGCATTCTGTAGGCTGTCACTATAAAAACATATACCTGTGTGTGTGTGTGTGTGTGTGTGTGTGTAAAAAATAGTTTGCAATATAATTTATATATATGAAAAAAGTTGTATTAAAATATAACAAAATAGGAGACAAAATGCTTGTGGTAATTTGACTTATGAACACTAATTATATGACAGACATCATACTAAGCACTTTGTGTGTGTCCCCATTTATCCTTCTTACAACAACCTTGAGAGATATTTGTTGTTATCTCTGTGTTACTATGTAGAAATCAAGGTTCATAGAGGTTAACTAAATAGCCCAAACTGAGACATCAGTGCATGACAGAACCAAAATTCAAGCCCTACTGAACATTCCTAGCCTGAAAGACTAGGTTGTAGCCCCAAACCACAGCTCAGATTATCCTCATTTATTTACCAAGTGAATTACCATCATAAAGGTACCTGATTTGGGGCAAGCAAAGGCCCTGGTTGATACAGCCTAAAATCCAAAGGGATAAATGAAGTCAAGATTGGGCTGTCCAACGCACCCCAAACTATAAAGAATGCCATTTCTTTTTAAATCCACCCTTATGATGCCAAGTTGGCAAGCATTTCTTTGGCCAGAGAATACCACAGTTTTCTGGAGGACCCTAGTGCTTCCTACACACCTTATACTCAAGCCTATGCCTCAGCTTCCTATTTACTCATCTTTATAAAAAGACCCACCAGATCCAATCATAATACCAAATAAAAATAACTTTTTATTTCACTAAAAGATCACTTCAAGCCAGAACAAGGATTCTTACAGCTTAATCTTGTTTTTATATCAAACATCTTAGTTGAAAAAAACAATTTAATATCATTGATTTTCCCATATTTCTACTCCCAAAACATATTCCGAATATTTATCTCCTAGGAAGTTCTGTAAGAGCAGATTATGTATGTATTTAGGTACATGGGATTATGATCTATTAGACATTTAAAATAACATAAGCAATAACTAAAAATACAACCTTCCAATTATCCAAGGAGAACTTAATAGTCCTATTTTTCATACACTTTCTGATAATGAAGGAAAGGAAACAAATATGTGACTATCAAAGCAAGATAATGTTCTTCAGAAACTAAAGTAAAAATAAGAAGTTGATCTCCCTGTAAAATTAAGAAGTTACATGGCATGTTGTAGTACTTCTCAGACTTTAATGTACATGTGAGTTACTGCAAATCTAGTTAAATTTGAGGTTCTTTCAGTAATTCTGGAGTAGGATGGACATTCCATGTTTCTAACAAACTCCCAGTTGATACTTCTGCTTCTGGTGCAGGCACCACACTTTGAAGAACCAGAGTCTGGTGGTTAAGACAGGGGCTCTTGAGTTAAATAACTTGGGTTTGTATCTGGGTCTGCAGCTTAACAACTGTGTGAACTTGGGTGCGTTATTTAACCCTAAAGCTGTTCAATATCTTCTATAAAGCAGGCCTAATCAGAATATTGTTCTATAAGATGATGTTTGTGAAGCATTTATCACAGTGCTTGCTCTATAAGAGATAATTAGCAGAAGAATCAGAGAAGGGGAGAATTAGTGAAGAATTGATGTATCTTCTGTTAATGTAGCTGTTTAACGGACACAGAGGGATGTGTCCTCAGCCTTCTCAAAAGTGTGAAATACTGTGGGTGGGGGGTATGTACTTACTGTTACACAGCTGTTTCAATATTTATGCATATATATTTACTATTTCATTATAAGATAGTGTCAACTCACATTTTTATATAGCCTTTATCCAAAAAGAGTGAGAATGAATAAGGATGAGCACCCCTTAACATCTAAAGAGCAGATATGACTGGGGCACCCAGTGTGAACTTTTTCACTAAGCCTGAATCTTAGGGCTGACTCAGAAGCCAGGATTTTCAGTCCTGAACTCCCAAGACCGCTGACACAGAACTAACTCTGCTACTGCTAAGAATACTGAGACGTTTCAACAGCTACTCAGAGCTAATTCCTAGTCAGAGGAACTCCTGATCAGCCAGTGATGATAAAATATTTTCAAGAGGAGAAAAAGGTACTTAGTAGGGAGAGAAAAACTTTTTAGACCAAGGAAACAGCATGTGCAAAGGAAATTGTGATGAAATAGAGCATGGTGGGAAAGAATCATTGAAAGAAGGTTAATATTGTGAGAGAGCAAAGGACTAGAGGCTACATGGCATGAGATGAGGGTAGATACTTGGGCAGGTGCCAGGCCCAGAGACCATGTGAAGGAACTGTGCCTTGATCTGAAAATCATTAATATGTTTTAAGTAGGCATTGACATGATCACATTACAAAATAATGCACCCGTTTCAATATGATATAAGGTCTGGAATGAAGCCAGAGTTGACCGTCTCCAGTTAGGCCTATTTAAGTAATTGAAGACAAGGGTGGTAGAGTGAGAGAAGGCATGGTGGTGCACAGGCACTGGAAATTATTAAAGGATTTTAAACGGGGAATTAGAAGTTCAGATTGTTGTTTTAGAAACATGCATGGTATTTTGAAACTGTCAAGCCCAAAGGAAGACTAGATAAAAGGTATGGCAAAAGTATAGGAAGAAAATTTGAAAGTCTGCACTAAGATTGTAGGGTTAGAGAGGAGAGGATGGATTTAAGAAATACTTACAAATTAAAAGCCCTTTTTTAAAACCAAGTTTTGGTGGTCTCCCAGAATTCAGTGACATCAATAAGGGAAAGATACAGAAAAAGGAGAAAGGGATTTGAAACGCTGGGTTAGAGGTTCATGACTTAGTTGATATACAATTCAGCAGCCTAATGAGTGTCTTCCCTCAATCTTTCCACCTTCTTGCTAATAAAATTTCAGAATTACAATAGTTATCAGAACTACACTATATATAAGTCAAAATTTAAGTATAATTTTCCAAATATTTTCATAAAATGAAACTGTGTTCTGACTAAGAAGTTGATATTCAATGTTTTAGAAACCAGACCTCAAATGTCACATTTAATCAGCTGTAACGATGTGTGAGTATGCTATATGGATACAAACCATTTTGTCAAGAGACAGTGCTTGAGTATGTAAACCAGATGGGACCTAAAGAATAACACTGGTCATCACAGGGTTTAGCCATCCGAAACCTGAAACTAGAGAAGCAAATCTTAAGAACTGAAATGCATTGGGGGTTAATGGGTCAATGTGATGTTGCATTATTTGCTATAATGGCATTAAGTAATCACACAGATGGATTGGAAGAGCAATGTACCTGTGAATGGCTATTGTAGAACCATCCTGAGTTTGTTTTCATTTTGAACTATCTATCAAAGAGCTGGAAGAGACACCTGGCAATGCCATTAAAGGAGATGCTGTGACTTAGGAGCAGATACCACCAAGATGAGTGTCTGTTTAGTCTTCATTGCAGAGAGCTGGATGGCAATGCAACCTTGGAAAGTTTCAGGGACATAGCTCACCCTTGATGATGAAGAGACCAGTGCTCAGAAAGAACTCAGGCTTTGCAACTAAACTAGATAAACCTGGTTTTGCACTTAGGTATTGTGCTTCCTGGCTTTGTGATCTTCGGAAAGAGAGCTGAATCAGATTCATGCCATATGTAAGGACTGATTCATGTCATATGTAAGGACTGAAATGCTAATATACAAAAAGCACATGGAAAAGTGACAAGAACATAGGTGTTCATCAAATGTATGCTCTTTTTCCTCTTCTTTCTACAAGAGTGATTCAAAACTTCAGTGTATATAAAAATCTCCTAGGGTGCTAGAACTTATAATAACAATCTCCTAGGTGCTAGAACCTATAATAATATAGGTTCCTACACTTTACTTTCCAATAATTCTAACATATAGCTCTAGAGTAGTACTCAGAAATATATATTCCACAGCACCCACAGTGACTGATGCAGTGATACGCAGACTGACTATACATTGAGAGACTGGTAGGAGAAAACTGAGACAATTACTTGATGATACAAAGGGGCAATCCTGGCACCACTACAAAAAAAAAAGGAGTCAAGTTCTGACTAAAAATATACTAAAAACAAAACAAAACAAAACAAAAAACAGGTTTCCTGGAGTGGACCAGAATCTCCACAGCAAAGGAAGGTGTTCATTATCTAGGGCCAAATGTAGAATTTTCCACAAAAAGCCAAATGTCACTGACATTAAAGACCATGTTCTGCTGTTACTTCAGGTGTAAGAAAACCATAAGTGATGGTCCTAGGACCAAGAATATTTGATTAATAAAAGTTAAGTCTTATTTAAGCTTGGTGAATGAGTTTTCAGGAAAAATAAAACATTTGAGTATTAGAACATATATTTTTCTATTTAAATCTATCATTTTCTGTGTGTGTGTGTGTGTTTTTTTTTTTGCTTTTTGCTTTGCTTTTTCAGAATTCTTGAAGAACAGAGTCAGCTTCTCATTATTCTTCACTTAACATTTTTTTTTGTTCATTCCTATACATGGAGCTCTCACATTAAGAACAGTGAGTTAGTCTTCTCTGTAAGGATATAGTATTTTAAACATGCTCTCACACGGTAGCAGGTACAATGAGATCCTACCTGAATTTCCAAAACTGTTCATCTGACTAAGCAAGCTCCATTCATTTACCTCCACAGCCAACTTCTCACACCACCAGTGGTCAGTAAGGAGACTCACCATGCTCATTTCCTGGCATTTTTCCATTTATCCAATAGCCTGGCTCTTTGGGGCATGTGAATACATTGAGTCACTCAGTGCTGAGTGGTGGTAAATCGCTGCTCTGCACTCCTGACTTCCACTGAAGCCCTGACAAGAAAACCTCATGAAAAGAGATCACTCTTGTATAATACTCTTGTTCCACATATGATTTGGGGAGAGCCAAGGCCACAAAAGGGAGGAAAAGGGAAAGGGAAGATGTGACCATGAAGCATGAATCAAAAATGAAAAGAAAAGGAAAAGAAACATTTTAGACTCCTTCTTTTAAAATAGCTTTGGCATATGAGAGAATGAGAAAAGATTTTGCCCTAATCACAATCCTTTGGGAACAAAACAAAACTGGGCTTTAGAACTTAGGAAAAAATAATTTAAAAGTCATTAATTATCATTTCAAATTCTAGTGCACTTTCAAAAGCTCCAAAAAATAACTCCAAATATCTCTCTCTCTGTTTAGGTCTTTTAACAGCCTCAGAGAGAAATCAAAGAACTGGTAATCGGTACTTTTTAGATTAAATTCTAAGTGCCCCCAGACAATCAGAAAATGGCACTTTCTTCTCTTTAAAGGTTTGTGTAGTGTGTGACCTTACTGAATACAATCAGGTAAAGAACATAATAGAAAAGACCTGATTCTGAGTTAAGACTAAATTTCAGAGGTACTGGGGAAAAGGAAGACCCCAGAAAAGGGGAGAGAAAAAACCAGCAATCTGTATCTCTCAAAGCTTTTAAGACACAATATATTTTACTATATCTACAGTCTTCATAGCTCTAAGATGTTGCCTCAAGCTAGAAAAACAAATGAATTAAGGAATGGTTTGTTTTAAGAAAAGTAACAAAAGTAACAATAAGGTCTCCTATAAGTAATTAGTTTTATACAGTGCACTCTAACTGTACTGAAATGTATGTCTGTACATATTTCCTCAGTCACATTTATTACTTAAAGTAAGTTTCACCTGCTTCTAGTTTCCATCGTAAAGCCTCTAATGTGCCTGAATTTTAGTCAATAAGAAACTTATTTTTATGGAGAAAAGAAAACTCTTTAAAGTTTTTTAAATACTTCCCTTTGAATTATTTCTGAAAAACTTGAATGAAATATTATATTCATTCAGCAAAAGTTCATGGAGTAGCGACCGTTCCAGGCTCTCCACTTTCAAAGTTTAAGGCTGCTTCATTTATGAAGACTTGCTGTGCAACTTACCATCAACACATCTAACTTTTCTCCCTAATGCTGAGGTAGCCCTGCCTGCAGAGTGCTCCCTGCCACACACACAGGCACACCCTCCCTATTAAATGAATGGCCGCAGGGGAAATGGGCATGTTTACATTTTATTTCTGTTCATCACTGGCCTAAGTACCTTATCATGCCTTCCCATTATGATTATCAGGCTACTTGACCCACACTGTATTTCATCACTGGCCCTAGAAAAAGTTTGAGCTCCCACAAGTACAGAAGCAGAGTACTTTGCTACCTAGTTCATTGTGATCTTGTGCACTAGATATGGTAACAAAGCAACTCATTATTTGCCTACTTTCCCTAAGACCATCCCACCCCGTCCATCCTTCTAATATTTAGGCTTCTACTGTCCCTATGCCAAAGACCCTCATGTAGTCCTAATTCGTCATGATAACTTTAAATACCAGCTTGCACCACAAGGCTATATGTACCTATCTCTCTAGACTTCTCTCCTGCCCCTCCAACAATAACAGTAAAACAAACAAATGTGTGTGTGTATGTGCATGTGCATGTATATATATACATATATATGAACACACATATATACACATATATATATATGCACACACATACACACACATATATATATACATGTACACACACACACACACATATAATACACACACATACACACTACAGTCATACTCCACCAATTAGAGTTATGTGAATAAGGCATTTGGTTCCATATCTCTGTACTTCTGTGTGTAAAGCTAACTCCATCCAGCACATCCTTCAAAACTCTACTCAAGCACAGAATCTCCTGGAATTTTCCCCTATCCTTAAGTCTCTGTCACCTCTGTGTCCCAACGATCTACTGCACACAAATCTATAACTTTTCACTGTTCACTTACTGGTCTGTTACCCTTAAGCACTTGGACTCATTGATTTATTAGCTTGTTGCCATTTTAGGAGCTTTTTATGTCTGCTTCTTTGCTAAGTATCCAGACCTCTGTTGTAGCATTTAATTCTTGGAAGTCAGAAATAGGAATTGTTTTGTCTATTTTCTAAAAAGGGAAAGCAATCTTAGCAAAAAAAGAAAGAAAGAAAAAATTGTTCAAGGCTCTAAAGCTAGTAGAGTGAAACAGTGATTTGAACCTAAGTCTGCCTCCAAAGGTCTCAGTTTTCACTAGTTTGCAATACTGGTCCTCTCTCTTCAAAGACTTTGGCAATGCTTTGCCCTTACTGGGTACTGAATAGATACTTACTGATAAAAATATGTGACTGAATGACTAAATACGTTCATGTTATGTTAACCTACACAGCATTATCCTGGAGAACATCACAACTTGGGCACCTAGCTCAAAGTCTCTCTCTCCTTTAAAACCTGCCATCATCATGGGGGAAATGGGATGCCCCATCCTACATGTTCAGCGGACCTCCAACATCTCTATGGCCAATATTCTCCTTCTGACCACAAACTTGTTTTCCAACTTGATTTTTCAACTAATTTCTCTACCTATTCACTAATCTCAACTAATTCTCTAAACCACTAGCACCTCAGCCTTCTCTCTATCCAAAAGCATGCTGTTACATGTTCACTTCCCTCTCTATTCAGTTTAAATGCATGATCTTTCACTTCCATCACTTGTCTATACACTTAACTTGCCACATTGACCTGTTTTACAGACAAACTGAGACACAAAGGGAGAAGCACCTTCTCAAGGTTACACAGCTAGTAAGAGGCAGAACCTAGATTGTACTATAGTACTATCTATGGTACTATAGAATCTAGTCATTCATATTACTTCACATGAAACATATAATACCATTTTATAGAAATTCTCTCAATGTCCCACCAACAAATCTAAATGTGGGTATATTCCCCTATCCTTTCCGCCTTTCGTCCTTCCCATCAGTTAGAATAATCCCTCTGTTTATCTTTGGGTTTTCATTCCCTGCCTCCCATCTTCTCAGAAATCTTACTCGAGTTAGTATACTCTCTCTTCTGTATCTAAATTCTCATGTTCTAAGTTTTGAGGAATTTACTGTATTTATATTCCAAACATTTTATTATTTATTTTCCTATTGTATTTTTAACAACATAGAGGTATTTCTTGGTCCTGATATTTCTTTCTTAGTTTTACCGTTTTCTTGTTGAAGGCTTAAGAAAACTTTTCATATCTCTCAAAGGATATTCATTATATTTTGAAGATTACTTTGTTTCATTTTATCTCTGTGTCATCCATGAACCTTTCATCTCTCTGTTAATCTTGATCTATCTTTCATGATTGAGGTTTCTAAAGTATGTTGTTTGCTCTTTTGCTATAGACATATTCTTAAAGCACTAATGGTCTAATGGAATCACTGTATTTGGGTGAACAGCTTTCCAATATGTACTGAATGCCGTAAGGAGTATGATCTGTGCTTTCTGTTTGGGGACTCTAAAATATATCTAGGAAGGTTCAAGTTTGACATAAGTTATGGGTTGAATTGTAGTCCCCCAAAAATTCATATGTTGGAGTCCTGACCCTCAGTACTTCAGAACATGAACTTAATTGTTGCAGATATAGTTAAATTAAAGTCAGACTGAGGTAGGGTGGGCTCCTGATCAAATATGACTTTTTTCCTATAAAAAAGGGCCATTTTGGACACAGCAACACACATACAGGGAGAACATTGTGTGCAGGTTAAGGCAGAGATTGGAGTAATGTAATAGAAGTCAAGGAAGTCAATGATGGCAAGCAAACAACCAAAAACTAGGAGAGAGGCATGGAACAAATTCTCCCTCATAGACCTCAGAAGGAACCAGCTCAGCTGGCACCTTAAACTTCTAGCCACCAGAACTGTGAGAGAGTAAAATTGTTATTTAAGCCCCCCAGTTTGTGGTATTTTGTTATGGAAGCCTTAGGAAACTAATACAATAGCTCTCAGTGCCCTCCAGGAGTTTGTTTCCAGCTCCTGCCATTTAAGGAGCGGGATGAGGAATACTAGATGGAATGTGTCCACTGGTCAGTATGTAAACTTTCACTCTGTTCCTTTGTTTTTAGTCCTGTACTTCACCACCTACACACACACACACACACACACACACACACACACACACACACACACCCCTCCTGTTGTGTCAGGTGTCCTGAGCTTTTTGATTTTAACTTCTTTAGAGAAAAGGTCCTCTAGATTGCAGTGTGGAAAGATGGTTGTTGTTCTGGTTATGCTGACTCTGGCAATGGATCATGGATCAGCAACCCCATTTGCTCCACCCACAGTACCCTCAAAATCCCTTTCTGTTCTTCCTATGCCTGCAGATTACTTTCCGTGGTACATGGTGTCACTAAGATCTGAAGCTCTATGAAGGGTCTTAAGTCATTTTAGGGTACTGGAAATGTAACCATGTTAATATCTCCTTCTGCAGTAGCCTAGTTTCTAAGTTTATATGCTCCATAATTATCATTTCTCTGCTTTCCAGTTTTCAAAAAGTGTGTTGCTTTCTCATTATCACTATTGTGGATACATATTTTTCTTAATTCATTTTATCTCATTTTAGTTGACTTTCTGTAGGAGCAGAGGTAAAGATGTATGAACAATTTCTATCAACAAAACTCCATCAGCATTTAAATATATTTCTAAATTTACACCTCTTTCATTCCCACATTTCCCATTAACTGCTGTTTTGTCAACCTCCTCATCCTCACAGACTTTCAGTTTTTTATACTCTATTTCATTACCTCCCCTTCAGTCCTCACACCTCATCTAGCTTCTGCCCCTACACCAACTCCATTAAAAGTGTCAACATAATGTCCCCTTAGACATCAATGTTTAAAAATCCCACAGATGCTCTTCAATTGACTTTTTATCAACACTGGTTTGATGATTATCCCCTACTTCTTTTTGCCTCCTGTGACAGGTCATTCTCATAACTTGCCTTCTATGTTGGTACCTCCCTTTGTAATAGCCAAGGCTATGCCTTTTCAGTCTCCTTTGTTGGCCAAGTCTCCTCTACTTGACTTTAAATGTTGGGCTTCCCCAGGGGTCTCTCCAAGGCACATTTCTCTTCCAAGGCTACTCTGCATGGTGATGCATTCTACTCCCATGACTTTACTTACTATCCATTCTCTTATGATTCTTAAATGTGCTTCTTCAGTTCAGACTGAGTCTGGGACCCATTGGCCCATGTATTTGACATTGTCTAGCAGATTTCTTATAGCTAGTTTAAACTAAATATGTAAGTAATAAAAGAAAATGTAATATACCAGGACCATGATATGAGAAACAGAAAAGCAGGAGTGTGTATAGGAAATGGTACAGTAATAGCCAAAAGTAAAGGTGATATTAAGAGTGCTCGTTGTCAAGTAAAACAATGGAATAGAGCAGTAAAAGCATAAATTTATAAAGCAAGATATTATTAAAATCTGTTAAGGATCAACACTTGGAGAAAATAGAAATTAGGTGAGATAAATTTTGAAAGAATGAAGGGTTTGGCCAAACTCTGGTTGTGCTAGCATGAAGGCATAGATGATATGTGAGATGAAGGTGCCAGAAACTAATATTTTTCTCTCTTCACAATTTGTCCTGATGTGGATTCTGATTATAGATTTAATTATTATTATACGATTTATAAATAAATGTTTATATTTTCAAATCATCCATTTGTTATTATCAATTATTTCTATAGCCATATGGGGATACAGACAGGGATAAATTGGACTCTACAACTTTATTCCATAGTTTGGCCCTACCAGCTAGATCCTGACATCCCATGATTGAAAGCTCCTACCTCCGTATAGTTCCAGTCAGATTCCATGAGATAGAGAGCAAGGTCAGTGGAGGGCATGAACTCTGTGAGTTCTGCAGAACTGTTTCTTGTCCCTCTTATGAATTCTTAGTTTTCCTCACCAGTGAGGTAGTACAGACTTTCCATAAAAAAAAAAATAAGAGTATCTTGTATCAACATTATTTTCCCTCCTGTGTTGTTGTTGTGGAATGAACTATGCTGGTTTGTTGCAACAACCATATTGCCAATTTTTCTGCAAGAAGTGTCATAGAAGGGGTATATATTGAGCCTTTTGTTTTCTTTCTCCCATAACTCTGATCCCAAAAGGTTATAAAATGCTTCTCCAGGGCCACCAGTCAGATTACTTTGTCCTGCAATTCTGTCATTCTAACAGTGCTTTAGTTTCCTATGTCTCATCTTGAATCCAGTTTTTAAAATTGTTTCTCTTTATTTGACATGGACATTCAGTTTTACAAGGCACCACAAGCTCTAAACAAAACTCTGCCTTACAGCCATACCTTTTCCCTATGCTTTCTGTCCTGCTACATCCCCATAGTTTAGTCAGCAGATTCATCTTGATTATATTTCTCTTTGGATCTGTAACTGTCCATTCTTAAGCAATTATTAAGAAATGGAACCCATTTTATGTTCCCATCTTAAATATGAGAAAAAGTACACTCAGACTTGTTAAATTATTTTAGCAAATTCATAAAACCAGTTAAATGAGAGACTGTCTATAAAATACTTAGCAAAGAATTATATTTCTCACTACTTCCACACCACTGCCTGGCTAAGTCATGATTATCTCTCATCCAGATTAATCCAATAGGTTCTTAATTGATCTCCCTACAGTTTATTATTCACTCCACACAACAGCTCAAATGATATTTTTAAAACATAGTTTTAATTAGGTCATTCTGCAGTTCAAATTCCACAGTGGAATCTATCTCACTTATGGTCAAAACCAAAGTCCTGATGGCATCCTATGAAGTTCCATCTGATCTGGCCCTTTATTACATCTCTTAGTTCATCTGAAACAATTTTCACTCATCACATTGGCCTCCTTGCTGTAAATGAGTACACAAAGTATGCAGCCTCATTTAGGCCTTTGCACATTTCTTCTCCATCTAGACAGTTGGCCTCTCTCCTCAGGTATTTTCCTGGCTAGTTTCTTTACCTTATTGAGTTCCCTGCTCAAGCATCATCTTGGCAACTCGCCTAGGCACCCAGTTTAGATTATAACACTCCCATGGCTCCCTGAACTTCCCAACCTCTACACTGTTGTGTTTGCCTCTGTAATACCTTTCACTATCTGAGATACTGCACGTTTTAATTAATTTGTTTGTCTCTTCTCCTCTCACACACATACACATACACACATATGCATGTGCCTGTACATACACACAGACAACATTGTAGGTCATAACAATAGGAATTTGTACCTGTTTTGTTCTTTCCTATATCGCCAATGAATAGTAAACTACCTGGGTACCTGTTACATGTTGGGTGCCCAATAAATATTTGTCAAATTATTAATGAAAACTCTTTCACATAGTAGACTTTAATAAAAATTTAGTATTTTTATTATTACTGTTGGTGTTTTATTGCTGTATTATTACTATTTGTACTAGCCAGTATGAGAACCCAGTTCTTCTGATGTTGCATCTCAGTGGTCTTACTCATCCCAAAAAACTTTGGGTAAGAAGGAAAGAGGAAATGAATTATAACAGAAATAACAAATAAGTAAGCACGTAAATAAATAAATAAATAAATAAATAAATAAAAGAACTCTGATATAAGTTTTCATCAAATATTCACTGAAAATACGAAGAATGGAGCACAACTGTTAAAATATGTTCTGTATCCTCCCATGTTATCTTTTAAAGTAGTATAGAGACCAGTAATGCAAATAATGATTCATGTGTTGTTATCAGAGAATAAGCATTATATGCTTCAAGGTATGTGCATGTGTATGTACTAAGTATTTGGAGAAGGCATTTCTTAAATCAACAGAAGCTATCTGGGAGAAAAAGTTTATAACTTTTTTTATAACTTAAGGAAATATCGAATCTTCTCCTGACGTGTGACTAGAGAACACTAAATACACATTCTCATAATGGCCAAAAAATGGAAGTAACTCCCAAAGATTCTCTCCTTAATTTTGCAGGTTATTAGATCATTCTCATGAAGACAGTCACATCAGAGTTTCCTCTAAAGACACCTACTGCCTACTGAAAGAAGTATTACTACCAATGTGCCTACTCTACTTATGCTTTGTAGGCTATGTCAGACAACTGCCAACTTCCTGTCCATGTCACAACATGCCTAAAATAGGACCACCATAGAGCTGGAATCAGTTGCTTATACTAGTTGAAGGAGCCCCCATGAGCCTTCTTTTTCTCACCTGTAAATCACTCTCATTGCATCCTCCTCACATGATTGTTGTAAGGATTAAAGAGATGGTGTATGTAAAATTCCTGGCAAAGAGCCTGGAAAATAGCAGGTATTTTATAAACATTAATTTTCTTTCAGTTCCCCCAGATATCCCAAACTGTGGGGCCTTTGTTCTGATTAATTCACTTTATCGCTTAATCCATGTTAAGTATGTTGTATGTTACCCTTCACTGATAATAGAAAACATTCTTACTCAGAGTTGATCTTTGCCTAAATAAGTGACATAATTGATAATAATATGGTATCTAAAATGCATCATGGAAGAAAAATTTTGAAGCAGATGACATAAGTAGCTGACTGACAACTTTACCTAGGTAAGCCCAAATCAGAGTAGACGCTATTGATGTTGTTAAAAGATGATTACAAAGGGTTGTAGTGAACAGATATTTTTAATTCCCAGCTCCCATGCCCTCTTTTCTTAGAAATTTTGCCTTATGGGACCCAACCCTGCCCCACTCTCATGCTGTGCCTTTAGGATAAAGTAAATGCCTTTTCTGGGTTGAGGGATGGGCTAAATCACACAATGCATTCCACCAGCATGTTCACTTGGATGTCTCAGAGGTGATACCTGTCTGACCATTTGGAGCCAATGAGACCAGTTTTAAGCTCTCAGGTACTCTTCTGCTATACTGAGTAGGCTAAAAATGTAAACTTAAAGCTGTGGTAGCCCCCATATAAAGCCTAGGAATGAAACTGTTCCCAAAAAATAGAACCAAATATGTTTTCTTGTGTTATAATTTAAGTCCTGAATTTAGCAGCATGTGAAACAGATATTGATGGTGTCCTATTTGGCTGCAGAAGCACACTCTACTGGAGAGCAGAAAAGGTCAGAATTGCTTAGAAAGTATTAGCCCCTAGGAACAGCCATAAATGAATTGGGGGATAAATACCCCCAGCTTTCTGAATCTTTAGAGTTGATGTAACTCTGCAATAAGATGTAAATTTTGCAACATTCTCAGGTAGATTGAGCCTTAGTTTTATACGGAGTTAAACTGTTAATACATCTTTCTTTGGCTTTCTTCATTTTCTGTCTCACTTTCTCATTCTCCTGCCAATTCTTCCTGGGGTTACTTCCAAAATAAAGTACAAAAGTACAGAAATCCTTCTCTTGGAGCCTGCTTCTGAGAAAATCCAACCTAAGATGGGTGATGCCAAAGTAGCTCCTGGGAAGTGGTACCTCAACATGGAATTCTATCACTCATTGGGTGACAGTAAAGCCTTTGCAGCTGGTTTGTCAGTGAAGTCCCTGACATGACATAAGATGGAAATTATTAAGAACCTTACCTACAGTAAATTGGGATAGAGTACAAATGAAAGGCGATGCACAGGCTTATGCAATATTCTAGATTTTGAAAGACATGGAGTATTGTAGTTATAATCATTATAGAGTTGGTAGGCTGCTGTTTTTAGCCAAAAGATCACTGAAGGAAGAAAATAAGTCAACTATCAAAAGGGATTCTCATTTCCCACCAGCAGAAGATTGTGCTGAAAATCAGGCCCAAGATTTGATTGTAAGAATTGTGTTATGAAAGAAGCTAGGTTCATAGCACTGGCAAGTCTACTCTAACATCAGAAACTTGACAGGAAAGGAATGAGGCCCTGAATCTTGGGGTGAGGAAATTGAGGGTAGGTGGAGGAGACGAGCTTGATATAATTGGAGTACAGATGACTGTGAATTCTGTGGCCAGGAGAAGTGCTCCTTTCTCTTTGTTAGAGGATAACAGCCTTCCCTGCTTGGAGATTCCGAAATGGCCTCACCTGAGCATATATTCATAAAATTCTGCTGGTCTTCTTTCAGATCCACACCAATCATGCCACTTTTTATGCCACAGTCTCTCAACAGAGATGTTTGGCATAAACAGATTCATTCTTTGTTGCAGAGGGCTGCCTTGTGCATGGTTTAGCAGTATACTGACCTCTCCCCAGTAGATGCCAGTAGTGCTCCCCAGTGCTGGCAAACAAAAACATTTCCAGACTTGGTCAAAAGTCCTGGGGTGGGTTTGGGGGGCGGGGCGAGAAGGCAAAATCACTAATAAGATCAAGCAGAAAAATACTATCTGTGCTATGGGAAGAAAAGGAATGTTTATTTATAGAAAGAGCTGTGGGACCACACTAATATGTATCAGCAGGAATTATCTGGGAATGGTTCTTGATGATCCTGGCTATGATGGGATAACTAATTCCCTCTGACCAAGGTGTGCATTAACGAATCCCTAAAACTTGTGAATATATTATTTTACATTGCAGATATGATTAAGTTAGAGATTTTAAAATGAGATTATCCTGGATTAGCAAAGTTATATTTCTTCCCTATTTAAATTCTATGTCATGATTGTTTTAAATACAAAATTTCATCTCCTGACTATATAAAGCCCTTCATAATCTGATACCTGTATTCCTCTCAGTCTCAATCCCAGAAGTTCCCCAAACACAAGTTTTCTAAACTCATCTGCCTTCTCTGTATTAATTTATGCATCACTTCCTCTTAGAAGTCCTCTCTGACTCCCAAAGGCTGACTTAGTCAAGTGCCCCGACTTCTACCCCCATGAACATTTTGTGCAGATCCATTATGCCAAATAACTCACTGTATATATTTTTATTTGACCCTAAAGCCCTGAGGGCAGACAACTTTATTCAATTTTAATTTTCTAATACTGAGCAAAGTCCCTTTTAGGAAGTAGACTTTTAAAAAATACTTGTTGAAAAAATATATGTGGGAATGAGCAGGTCAGCATCACATGTGGTATAGCTTTTCTACATAGCATTGAATTCGTGCATATTTGTTTTCTCAAAGATCCCTTAAAGATGCTCCACAGGGTCTCAGAACCGCTATCTCTCTGGGTATGGAGGAAGAATAAGGCGGCTCAAGTCTTCAAATGGAGTCTGAGCAATGAAAGGTCATCTATAGAGCAATGTAATACACTTCTTTGGAGCAAAGCCTTGTGGCATATTTTCAATGACTTAGCAATGCATTATGTATTGTCAATAATATCCAGACTGCAGCCAAGTAGGTTTGCATGCAACTAGAACACAAGGTCACAGGAGAGTTTATGGTGCTTGTAACTGAACAGCATAAAGCCAATCTTATGTTCAATGAAGGAAATAACACCACTGACAGCATCACTTTCCAACATGAGACAAATAAATTGCTTTTATGATTAGAGACATGTAACAGAAGTATCCAATCTCCAATTCACTTCTAACAATGAGTTCAACTCTTATCTAACCCAAGTCTTCAGGGCCAAGCAGGTTATTACACGACAGCATAACACCATCACAAGATTCTTTCTACAACCTTTTCGCTGTAGTCAGACTAACACAAATGCATATGAGCACACACAATTACACACACACACACACACACACACACACTATATATATTATATATATATATATATATATATATATATATATATATATATATATATATATATATAATTTTATACCTCTGCCTGACGCCTGACTCAGGCTCAGTGGTGAGCTCCTAATAACAGAGGGTCTCCCTGCCTTTGAACTCCTATTCTTTTCAACTCTCTTCTCTGAACAACACTCTTTGTCCTGTTCAAAATGAGTCACTTTGCCAGTCTATGTCCCTTTGAACAAAGCACATCTTATAAGACATTTATTAAAGTTATTTTAATTATTTGTTTACCTACTCTGTTATTTTACTTGGAGAATTTCTTAAGGTCAGAAAATATGGTTTGCTCTGTTTCATGTCTCAATGCATAGAAAGATGTCTGACACATTTAAGATACTCAATACATGTTGAATGAATCAAGCATTAGATTGCCTTTTGGCTTTCCCATTATTCTTTTAAAAATACAACTTTATGGACAGATAAATAATCCTGTTCAGATGGTCTACATGATTATAATTCCATCATCATTTATATCTTGGAAAAGAAAACATAGCTTACCTGGTCTATCCAAGAAATTAGAGCCCTATGTACCTAGTAGGAATCCTCTTTTCCACATTAGATGCTAACCATAGTAGCTTAGTTTATACACTCTAGAGCTCCCATCCTCCTCTCTGTATATTCGGCACCTACCCATCGTGCAAGATTCACTTGCGGTCTCACTTCTTCCAGAATACCTCCCCCAAGAAGTTTGGTACTGACCTATCTCTTCATTCCAAGACTGGAGCCATGGCTATATCTAGCACCTAGCCTTAAGTTGTTCCTGTTTTATCTGTAAAACTTCTTGATTTATATCCTCCACAATACTCAACACTTATAAATAATTTCCTATATTGCTTTTCAATAATTTTAAATCTTATTTTCAAAGCCTCCTGAAAGATAGAAGTCATGCTGATGTTTCCTTTTCATAGCATTCAATAGATATAGATCATTTACATTGCAACTGTATAATTTGGCAAGTACCATATCATCTCATGCAAGAACTGGTTAATTCCCTAAATGTGACTAAATCTGGGAACCTTGATTACAAAGATGATATTAAAATAAAATCAAATTTCTTATTTAGTATGAAATAAAAATTTTAAGAAAAACATTCAAAGAAAATTTGACAGGCTATTTGGCAGATTAGGGCAGTAAATTTTCTTTCCTTGGGCCCCAAATTTTTTGGTAAGTACAAAATTAGTGCCATATATTTACAACAAATTTCTATGCACAGTATAAAAGAAGTTTATATGCAGGGACACTGAGAAATTAAAAATCTATTTATAGTAATTTGACGGAGAAGCTTTACAAGTAAATGTTTACAACATACATGTACAAGTAAACAAAACTATACCTCCCAGAATCCCTATAATAATTGGATATGTGTTCTCATCTCATTGTCTCACATGTAACTGCATTAGTAAAAACATAAAAATATTTGATTTATAATACCTGATATTATATGGCCCACCATACTAATTTATGGAGAAAGGTAACTTACATAATTTACTTTCTCTTTCATAGGAAAGGTGAAAAGTAGGGGGAAAATCACTATAAGAATACAGGGTTAGATATTTCGATTAGAACATTTATAGAAAATATTTTATTGAAAAAAAAGAGGGACTTTATTTCTCAGTTGTTTCCCAATGTTTAAATATTTGTATTATGTAAATTTGGAAAATTTGCTTTATTTCTTATTAAGATATATTAAGTCTGTGTAGATGTAACTTGGGCAATTCTGTTCAGATAATGATTTTGTGAAACATTTTAGCCTTCAGGAGAGGAAAGATTCTGTAATGCAGAATCTGCTTGTTACTTAACCCTTATTTCTTGTTCTATGTTGTTAATAAACTTATGTACAGGCTGATTCAATAAAAAATATTCAAAGCCATTAACATTTTTAGTAGTATTGTTTACAGTATACATAGTACATAGAAGTATAGCAGGCTCTGGAGTGACAGTAAATGATTCAGATCACGACTGTACCATTTGCTGTTTGTATGGCTTCTCTGTGCTTCAATTTCCTAATCAAAAAAATAATGACATTAAAACTTCTACCTCATAGGTTTGTTGTGAAGATTAAATTGAGTTTGATATTTCTAAATCTCTTAGAACAATGCTTTGGCAAATAGAAGTGCTCTCTAAATTTCAGCTAATATTATTTAAAACTAATTTTTTAATGAAATATTTCCTGTTCAAGATACAGTTTTTGTTTTAGTTGCTTCTAGGATGTCAGTCATATCTTTGCAGAGTCACCAACATGGAAATGAAATGATAAACTGAGCTCTCTAAAACATACATTTCTCAATAGATTTTAATTAAATTAGTACTTTAGAGACAGATAGATTATTAGAGGTTAACCAAATAATATCATAAATAAATTTTAAGTGGTTTTATTTAGTAAACAATCAAACATTTTTATAAATTACAGGCAGTGATATGCTGGCAAACTAACTCTCTGGAGAAATAAAACTCTGATTTTTTGTGTTTGTAGCATTCTGTAGAGTAAATCCTCCCACACTGGGAGAATTTCAAGCTAATTGTATTTTAACACTGGCTAACACAATTCTTGGATATTTCACATTTAGTTTTTGTGAGCTGGCATGAGTCAGCCCCACAGACCAGTGGTCTAGGGGCACTGTCTACATTCATTCCGGTTCTAAGCAGAATCCCTCCAGTGACAGGGGCAGAGGTTACCTTTGTCTTATTCTCACTTTTCCATTTATTACCTGTTCGAGTTCCAGATGATTAGAGTGTTTTCACTGCTTATGTATTTAGACAATCTCCAGCCATATGTCACAGAGGTTTTCATGTGCTAACTTCCAAGTGAGCCCCAAACAGCAGGGTGTAACATAAAGGTCACCACCACTCAATTACCAGGCGTGATTCAGCCTCCAGAGAAGTTTTGTTTTACCAGTCAAAGCTTTCTGAAATATTGAATTAATTAGCAGCTACAAATTAAGAGATTTCACATAAAAACATAAATTCCCATTTTGTCTTATAAAGTTTGAAGACCTGACAACACTGACACCACATCCCCATGTGGCAGTATCTTCTTGGAGCTAAATGGATGCTTCCTCCTTTAAATAGAGGATACGCTGTCTAGATTACCAAAGTGCCCTCCACTCCTGATGACTCATACCCAGCCAGTTTTGCTCATTTTTATTACCTGCCTGGGCCTGAAAGATTTTTACTTGGGAACTGGAGAGAGAGAGAGACGGGGAGG